>PVHT021183693.1:61870955-61941127 GCA_004024745.2 Catagonus wagneri | reverse complement strand
ATTTGAAGGAGAGATCAAAACCTTTACAGATAAGCAAAAGCTAAGAGATTTCTGCAACACTAAACCAGCTTTACAACAAATCTTAAAGGAACTTCTCTAGGCAGAAAAGAAAAGGCCACAAATGACAAGGCTCACCAGGAAAGGCATATATACAGTAAAGATACTAAATCATCCATGCACAACTATGCTACCAAAATCACAGTTCGTGAGAAGCGAGCACAAATGCAGGTCACTGGAAACACACGTGCAATTAAGAAACCAACAAGTTAAAACAATCTCATTTGTATATAGACTCCTATATCAAAACTTCAGGGTAAAAAAAAAATAAAGAGCAAAAAAACCCCAAACAATTAATACAATGGCAATAAGAACATAATATATCAGTAATTACCTTAAATGTTAATGGACTGAATGCCCCAACCAAAAGACATAGACTAGCCGAATGGATACAAAAACAAGAAAACAACCAATGGATCACTGAAGAAATCAAAGAGGAAATTAAACAATACCTAGAAGCAAATGACAACAAAGACACGACACTCCAAAACCTCTGGGATGCAGCAAAAGCAGTTCTAAGAGGAAAGTATATAGCAATACAAGCCTACCTCAGGACACAAGAAAAAGCTCAAATGAACAACCTAACTTTACATCTAAAGCAGCTACAGAGGGAAGAAGCCAGGTCATGGAAACAACCTAAATACACATCAACAGAGGAATGGATAGGGAAGATATGGTACATACACACAATGCAATATTACTCAGACATTAAAAGGAACGGAATAACAACATTTATAGCAACATGGATGAACCTAGAAATTATCAAACGAAGTGAAACCAGTCAGACAATTAGACAGCAACACCCAATGCTACCGCTTACATTTGGAAACTAAAGAGACACAATGAACTTCTCTGAAGAACAGACAATGACTCACAGATTTTGGAAAACCTTGGTTTATCAAATAAGACAATCTGGGGGGTGGGGGGATACACTGTGGGTTTGAGACACAAAATCTATCGAGTTGACTTATGATCTTTGTACACCTATAACTGAAATAAAATTCATTGTTAATAAGAAAAAAAAAAAAGATAGGACTAGATCATATTTTGTGCCTTTAGAATAGCCCACTCAGAGACCTACATATTTATTACATTAATCTGGATGGGACATTAAGATCTAGCTAGGTCTCGAGCACCATTCTCACCAAGCTTACAAGGTTCGTGTCTGTGCATGACAGACGCACTGAGCCTTTCTGGCCATATAACACAATGAGTATGAGTATGTATGGGTATGGTCATTGCCGAAAAAGCACATGTAAACAAACCAATTCATTTCCTAAAGAGCCTGAAAAGAACAGATACAGGAGCTTCTATCTACTCCCTTATTTAATTACCTACTGAAATTTGAATACAAAGAAGACTTTCTTCTTAGGTATTGAATAAGACAAAACTGCTATACTTTGTGGGTTATTTAAACCCTAAAAGTCTTCACTGTACTAGAAAAATACCAAACAGTCTACACTAAAAGGGATTTGATAAGAATAGCTCAGAACTACACTGTTTGACTATAGCAGTTTTTGTTTTGTCCAACTGAAGTAGTTTCATGTCCGGAGAGTTCCTTAGATGTTATAAAGAGTTAGGTATATTATACCAGAATAAGGATTTTTTTTTTTAAGAAATCCATAAATAGCTACCAAGAGTTCATTCCCATAGGTAATACATGAGACCAAGCATTGTAGGAGATTAAAAAATAATAATAATAAATACCTTACCCTTACGCCATGGAGGCCATGGAGGACCCTGAAATCTATTAACTGAAGGAATCTGGGAAAATAGTTCAATTTCCTCATTTTAAAGACAAGAAACTCAAACGACAAGAGTCCAGAGAACTTAAATGACAAGCCCCTGATCTGACACTACAGGGCAAACCTGAACTGAGAGCTCCACATCCTGAATGCTTTTGTATAGTTCACATCTGCTGCCTCTTTGTAGATATGAAAAATAGAGCAAGAAAGATGTCAGGACTCTGTGCACCATGTTTTATGCTCTTTCCAAATGTTTGCAAAATCTACAAATAAAATGTTGTGACAGGACATCTCGTGGCTCTTAATGAAGAGACTGAATTCTGTACATAAACCAAAAATGGGTGAAATAGAGATGAGAAGACACATAGAAAACACATTTGTAAGAAAACTGTAAGACTAATAAGCCCATGGGACTTTACAGACTCTTCTAATCAGAATCATTAAAATCTTGGGGAGACCACTGACTTCCTCAGGATTCAGTATCATTGCCATGGTCAAAGATAGCTGCCCTCAGTAACAAAGAATAATGAGTCCCCTTCACTGACATCAAAGATATGAAATAACATTCCATATGCTAAAGAAAGCACTGCTTGATAATTAAAACATAAATAAATAAATAAACTCGATTTGATACTAAATCCTTTGTGTTACTCCTGAAGGGCCAAAACCAAGAATTTTACTTGTACAGGTGATGATTTTGTCTCTTGATTTACCTAAGATCTAAATGCTAAGTTTGGGTCTGATCATATAGCATGCTACATTTCAATCCCTCTCCCCTTACTCTTTACAGCCTTATTGTGAAAAATGTCTCTCTGGATAGACTGAGTATAAAAACCATGAGATTAAAGTAGGATACATTAAGTAAATAAAGTAAATTAACTCAACTAATTTAGCTGTACATTGGTTTCTTAGTATATAATCTGAAAGCTAAAAGTTATCTTTTTTGGGAAATAGTATATCCTTTGAGCTCACAGGAGGGGGAAAAATAGCAGAGTATTTCAGTTTGGCTCATGTTTTCTAATTTTATTTTCATTATTTTACTTAGATGATACCCATACTACCACCTTGTCCCTTATTCCAGAATCCATCGATCCTATAGTCATAATAGATTTCCAACTTATTTGCTCCCTCTCCTTTATCTTCTTTATTCGTGGCATCTCTGGCAGCCAAATAATCTTCCAAAGGCATTCAGTGACACAGTTCCTCAATGTGCGTTCTATTTCTCTTTATCACCTATCTAGGTATCTATCTATAAATCCATCTAGCCATCCATTGTGCTTTTGTTGCAGACGCAGCTACCTAAAATATAATACAACAATTGACTTATTATCTCTTGGAAGCTAAAGAAATCTTCCGTCTGATTCTCTTCAGGCTCCAAGAGAAATCCCTGCACAGCCATGGACAGAAGGGAGAGACCCTCCTTCTGTTACCCTCTCTAATTTTCTGCCCAGAATCATGCCCAGTTTTAGCAAATAAATCATGGACTTATAAACCCAGCAGTTTTGTATCTGCTGGCTCCAACACGTTTGTATATGTTTGAGAGGTGTATGCTTTCAGAAGTGAAAAATACCATGAGTTAGGAGGCTTTTCTCTGATTTCTGGAGTTTGCTAGAAAGAGAGGAGGTTGGAGGAGAGGCACAAAGAAATCTAGGCGGTATTATTAGATGGAAAATGTATTTGAGTGTTCTCTTTTCCATTCGAAAAGATGGGGTCATCAATTTGGGACACTAAGTGGGGGGGTAGGGGTGGGGGTAGGACCTAGCTCCATAAAATTACTTCCTCATCGATCAATTAAAGTGTGCTATATATATGTTTTGAGAACTAATTTCGGGGGGGAGGGGGAAGTTTCACTTTATTTTCCCATTCTTCATGCTGGAGATAGAAATGATTTTAAAGTTAGGCTTAATTAAGCACTTGGAATTTTTAAATCTGTTTTAATGATACTGGTTCATTTCCTGGTATGTTTAGAGTTTCTTCTCCTGAGCCACATTCTTAGTGAAGGGGGCAGAAACAGATACAACCTATCTTCATAGAGGTTTGCAAAATTGAGCAGCATCGATTCTTATATATGGTGTACATCTGTAAATCACTTAGAAACTTTGGAAGAAAAGTATGTGGGAAACAGAGAGAATGGAAACAAACCCCCCCCCCTTTTTTTTTAATTGTAACCAGTGAGAGTGACAGGCTAATGCAGCCTTATTCAAATAACTGAGAGCACAGAGTCTTGCCAAGTGACAGAGGTAGGCCATCTTGTGCTTTGACTATCAAAGCGCTCTGTCCTTCAGTAGTCCTAGGGAATGCCCACCTGGAGGCCTTTAACTGGTGGGATGGGAGAAGCAGAAACACAATGACAGAATTCTTCCAAAGCAGCAGCACTAGGTGGGGAAGGATTACTACTATTGACATGCTAAACGGCCACTGATGTGTGTAACCTGTGACAGGCAGAGCCTGCAGGAGACAATATCACATAATGGGCACAGTATTGCTGGAGAGCAAAGTCTTAGCAAATATTATGAAAACACTGTATTATGAAAAAGCTCTGCAGAGCCACACAGGGCCACGGTCATTCTTTCAATATCCATTTGACTGAGAAAGTGTGGTGATGGGAAGTTGCTATAAATTCAGAAATATTTTAAATGAATTTGAATTATACTCACTGTAACATATAGTAGTTACATTGGGAAATAACAGCAATACATATGAGTTGAGCCTGCTCTTTATTCTACTTACAGATTTTTAGTGTATGTTTGCTTTGAAACTCTGTGATATTTCTCTGGCTCTCCAGGTATCTGGAGCAACTAGACCACTGGCCAGCTCAGAATGGGGTCCAGTCTTAGGAGCAGAGATTCAGAGACTTTTTCTGTGGCTTGTTGTACATGAGGCAGGCAGTGCTATGAAGTAGTCTACAGCTCGGAAAAGAAATAAATGGTCTGTGGAGAAGTCCAGTTCTGCTCTGGGAAGGCCTAGAGAGACTGGGCCATTAGAATATCTCAGAAAACCAAAAGTCGTTGGGGAAACCAACAGCTCGCTGCAACTACAGCCACAAGTCAAGTAAGCCCTGAGCCCGACAGCTCAGGAAAATGATCCACTTCTTGCCAACCCAGACAAAAAGGCTTCACTTAGGCCCAGGAAAGTGTCCCTAATAAGGCCATCTGTTAACTGTGTCGCCTGTGTCCTTCTCAGCAATTCTTCATACCCTTCCTTCTCACCTCCCACCCTGAAGCCAGCCATTAATGCAGCAGGGCCTGGGGAAAATGAAGCTGTTGGGCTCAGTAAATATTACTGAGCTCCACAAGGAAGCACAGTGCCATTATTTAGGCTCCTGTGTCTAAAGCACACTTGGACCATATTCATTTAGCAAAGAGGTAAAGGGAGAAAGCAGGCTGGCTCTGCAGCAGCCCTCAGTCATCCATCCCCTTGATCAGGCAAAGCCATCTGAGAGCAAAAGAGCAAGCTCAGCCACAGTTCCCCAGGGTCTGAACCCACAACACACAGGACATGAAGACTCACATAATCCCCCATGGAGGAAGGAAGCCCCCATGGAGGAGGCTCTGAGCAAGTGTATAGGGGTCTTGTAATTTATTCCCTATTCTCCCACTGACCTGATTTGTATCATACATCGAGTGACAAATTTGTAGCAATGATCTGTCATATCTATACTGGAGAGAATACTCTTTCTCATACGTTTGCATGTGATATTCATAAAACAAAAGACAAATCTAATGTCTGGAAACAGGATACTCAGTTTAGGGAAATGACCTAACTCTTTCGGATCATCTATGTCTGTCAATAAAAAACAAAAATAAATGAATGACCTTTTAATACCCAGTTACTAGCCTTAACATCTCAGAATATTATCTCACTTGAAGATAAGAAAAGTTAACGTATTGAGTATACTTTAAATATCTCTTTAGGAGCTTATGCTGTGGTGCAACGGTGGCGTCTTTGGAGCACTGGGACACAGGTTCAATACCTGCCCTGGCACAGTTGGTCAAGGATCTGATGTTGCCACAGCTACAGAGTAGGTTGCAAATGGGGCTCAGATCTGATCACTGGCCCAAGAATTCTAGATGCCATGGGGCAGCCAAAAACAAAAACAAACCTAAAAAACTCTTTAGTATTTGGAAATGAAAGGGAATAAAAGGAAATTTGGTATCACCCATAACCAGGATCATTTTGGTTTAAATATGTCTACTGAATGAAAACCCAGGACGAGAAATGTGCAATTAAAATGTCACACCCATATGATTTATACTAATCTTTACTAATGCTGAAGAACAGACCATCAAATTTCAGGTAGGCTACAGCTGAAAAAATGACCCTTTGACAACCAAACTGATTTTGTTTTGTTTTGTTTTGTTTTATTAAAGTATAATTGATTACAATGGTGTGTCCATTTCTGCTGTACCAAACTGACTGTTAATGGCAGCTGACACTGAACTCAAGTGAAAGGTTAACTCAACCTCAACAAACAAACAAATGAAATAACATGAAACCAATAACAGAGACTTCAACAACAGAAGCAGACTAGGGAGGATGATAGGAGACAGTGTCAATAACATTTTTGTAATATTCTTTTGTCTTAGAGAGAGGTAAATTGTCTGCTGATTTCCAAGACTACACCTATTCCCCAGAATGGCTTTTTGAGAAAGATCCACCCTGAAGGATGAGGGAGGTATTTCCAGTCATGGCCTGAGAAGTGTGCATTTCATTGGATGAGTCACTAGAGATGTGACTGAGCCTCACCCCTCATACATATATTCATACTAAAAAGTATTCCTGCCAAACTAGGAAATGAAGGCTTTACAGAGTAAATGAAAGAAAATTAGAATAAAAGTAAAAAATTATAATTTTAGAAATTATAAAGACAGATAGCAAGCAAAATATTTTCTTGACCCAAAGCCATCATGATAGAACCTGCAAGTTGATCCTTTGGTATTTCTCTCCTCTCCAGTGAAAAGGTTTCCTATAGAAAAATGGTGAGTGCAATTATGTGGACATGGTGAGAATTTACCCACATCCATTAACCAAAGAAGTTCTGCCAGACAAGGAGAAGCAGATTCCCCAGCTCAGTCTCTTCTTTGTAACAGACACTTCGCAAGGGCTACAAATACTAATTCTACACGCATTTACTATAGAGACCACTGCAATCTGTCAAGAAGGAAGAATGTGTTCTGAAATCAAGGCACTGATAATTGTGACCCAGTAATGGAACTGAAAAGGTCTACTTGTTATGGTAATTGTCAGCAGCATTCTAAATAATGTGTCCAGTTTGTTTATCATGGCACATTTTCAGAAAATGTTCCTTTCCAAATAAGCATGCCTAGGCTAGCCCTAGGCAAAATTCTATATAAGTAACTTTTTCCCCCTATAATTCACTATTCCTCTAAAATATGCTTATTTTACCTGCTCCTTCTTCCATTACCCAGTTCTTAGCCTTCTTCTTTCTAAGCCTCTACAATAATTTTTCCCCAACAGTTATTTATAACAGCAATCACCTCTATAAACTCCTCCTTACACAATCCAATTTATTTAAAGACCATCTCCATTCTGCTAACTTTCTACAACAGGAAGGACAGCACATCAATGCTTAATGTAGTGCCTGACACATAAGAAATACTCCATATTTTTTGTAGATTATTGAACAAATACCTCTGACTAAAAATATGAACAGTATTTGATTTATAAATCTGAATGACTATCATGTTTTACCTTGTGTTTGCTTAGATAAAACATAATAGACACTGAAACAGGCCCTTTGTTTGTTGAAGTGATTCTTCCATAATGCCTTTTATGCATGAAACACAGTAGGAAGTAAACAAATAGTTGTGGGATAAAAAGAATATTTAGATAGATAGCTGGTTAGATGGACATCTGAAGTCATTGTAGGGAGAAAGGTGACGTTTCAGTAACAGCTATTTCCCAGTGTATCTATTAGAATAAACAAGATGGGAAGGACTAGTCTACAAGTTAGTTATAACATGTATTTGTCAGTCTATCAAGTAAATATGTACTTTTTCTAAATCGGAGAGTTCAGAATTCTAAACTACTTTGACATTTGGTCCTTGATGGTCTTAAGTTCTAAATTACACATATTCTGAGTTTGTTTTTGTTTTTATCTTCGCTTTTCATGAACTCTGGAATTAATGTGTGCCCATGCACACTGAAAAATGAAACAACTGGAGAGGCCTTCTCAATCTCATGAAAATGTCTGGCTTCATTTTGAATGAGGGTAAATAGCAACTGAAGTGTCAAGTTGTCTCTGACTTGAATCAAGCAAACTACAGAAGACATGCCTCTTGTAGAAGACATTTGAGAAAAATAAACATTTTGAGAAGAGTGTCATATGTCATCAGAGTTTAGAAAATATATGAAAGGTATGCATCGTTTTGCTTCATTGCAAATTAAAAACATTGAAGAAGCAGACTTTTAAAGGACTGGTTAACCAAGCACCAAGGAGTTGAACGCATATCTATAAAAATACAGTTTTTGGCATGTAGGCATAGCACAACATAAGCAACCTTATCGACCTTTCTTTCTTCCCTTTTGTTTGATTTATAATTCAATGTTTATTATGTCTGGGATGGAATAAAATAAAACTAGTAAAATATGCGTTTTGACTCTCCTTGAATTTGAGGAGCACTGAATTATTCCACACTGGTTAAAAACTATATCAACAGATATCCCATAATATCTCAGTGATTCAGAGCATCTTCATGATCTGAACCTGACTCAGAGTAGGTGCTTGTGAAGTGTACAGAGAGGTTAATCAAAAATGTTACAGTCACTAACCCTGCAAGCAAATAATCTGTGTGTGCACACTGGCACAAGCATACCCACAGTACAACAGATTTCACAACTGGTTGCACAGAGCAATCTTTTACATGGTGTGTGACATTTGGGTTGTTATCTCATATCATTGTGAGAAGCAAGTGCGAACTGATGGAAGTGTTAAAACAGCCAAAGGAATTTAAGGGACAGCATCACTTGAAGGTGGGTAAAGGATATTAATGGCAGGGCTAGGGTAATACCTATGGAGAAGCAAGATAAGGGGGCAAAGCAGATATGACATCTCCCAAGAATAATCATGGGCAGGTCAAAAATACATATATAGTATTTTTAGGGCTACAGCCATGGCAAATGGAAGTTCCCAGGCTAGGGGTCAAATTGGAGCTGTAGCTGCAAGCCTCCTCCATAGCCATAGCAACGTGGGATCCAAGTCACATCTGTGACCTATATCGCAGCTTACAGCAACGCTGGATCCTGAACCCACTGAGCGAGGCCAGGGATCAAACCTGCATCCTCATGGATACTAGTCACATTTGTTACCACTAGTCGCATTCGTTACCATAGGAATTCCCTTATAAATATTGTTTACTTTACTAAATGTGGCGTGATTAATAATACATACATTCTCTTATTGGCTGTGCTAACTCAGCTTGGCCTGCCTGTCTGGTAGGACATACTCTGCAGTTTAACAAGATATTGAGCTACTGCTTTGTGCTGCATCCTGAAGACTTGAGAACCAATAAGAGATGATCTTTGCTTCAAAGAATCAAGAGTTGATATGGAAGAAGCAGACATATAAACCATTCAATCCAATATATTTACAACATTGAAAAAATAGATAAGATACAGGACTATATAGGCAAGGAGTAAGTAATGATGTGGAGCCTGGGTTTGGAAAGGAAGTTCATAATCAAGGAAGTTTCTCTTTGTAGGTGAAAGCCAATTGGACATTCAGACATGAAGAAGTTATAGAAGAAATAAAGTACAGGGATGACATTGTGAAACAACCTTGAGTCCGAGAGGTAACAAGGGAGCCACATTTGTTGAGAGATGGGGTGAGGGTGAGGATGGGGAGCTATGGGAGAGGAAACGAAGCAGAGAGGCATGAGTCTGTGTGACATGCTTGTCATCATCCATGATGAAGACCAGGGAGTTCCCTTCATGGCTCAGTGGTTAATGAACCCGACTAGGATCCGTGAGGATGCAGGTTCAATCCCTGGCCTCACTCAGTGGGTTAAGGATTTGTCATTGCCATGAGCTGTGGTGTAGGTCACAGACACAGCTCAACCCCTATCCAGGGAACTTCCATATGTCACAAGTGAAGTCCTAAAAAAAAAAAAAACGATGAAAACAAAACAATGGATTTCAAGCAAGTGAATGAGAAGGTGAAACATAGATTTCAGAAAGAATTCTCTAGCAGCAATTAGGGGAAAATGAATTTTGGTGTGAGGGTGGGGTATGAGGATATTAGGGACCCTATGATAATGGTGCTAGTTATTGCTGATAAGGGCCTAAACTAAGGCAATGGTATTGATGGTAGCTAAAGAGGGTTATCCATACACAGCTGAAGTAAAATCAACAGAAATTTATGCTAAATATTCTTGGTGGGGAAGACAGATAATGGACAGTAAAGACAAAAAATCACTTTTCTGCTTCTGAATGATTCCCTCATGGATGCAGAGAAGACAGCCACAGCTGAGTTACAGAATTTAGGATCATGATCAGGGATAGAAGTTAAAGTATTTTACATAAGGTGTTATTAAGACTTCAAGATGGTACTAGATATCTAGGGTTAATTTGACACAATAAGTTTGTTTTTTAAAGAAAGATTTAAAAAAATAAGATAGTCTCCTTTTGCTTAAGCACATTGTTCCAACATCCTTCCCATTTCTACAGTAGAGCCCAGAATCACAGATATGCATGATTATATTATAGTTCCCACATAATATATCCCATTATAGCTCATAATATTTATTTTAACAACAGAAAGAATTCATTTAAGGACTAGCTATTTTACACAAATAGGTTAATAAAATAAAACAGAATTTTGAGTTTAAGAAAAGAGATGAGAGCAAGAAGATAGCCATAAACCTTCCATCGTTCTAAAGTCTAGGACCACAGCATAATATGCTCTATCCTATCCCAACTCTTATCCTCTTGAACAAAGAGGTCCTAGGAAACCCCAAATCCTGAGTCAGGATGCCTTTAAATCAAAAAGAATCTGACTCAAGCACATTCTACTATCTCTAGTCTCTATTTCCTTCTTGTCCTTCATCTCCTTCAGGTTAAAATAATGGAACAGCTCAAAAGAAAAAAAAATAATAAGAGGAGGGAGTGGTGGAGAAAAATATAATACTGTCGTGAAAATGCAAATTTTAAAACCCAATGAAAACAAATGCTCCTTAATTTCTAAAAAGTATATATATATATATATATATATATATATATATATATATATTATTTATATTCATCACAACTCTTCATATACTCTCAAAGTATTCTCATAAGACTCATCTATAATAGGGTACTGAAAAATGAAATTATCTAACCTACTGAATATAACAGAGGAATGACTTTCCAGAATAAACTCAAGTTAGGCTAGTTTGAAGTATGGCCACAAATAAAAAACTTCTCTCATCTCTCAGCTTGAGGGAATCTGAAACTTCTAAAGAATATTTTTCTTCTCATATTTCTTCATTGAAATAATCATAATTTTCCACAATACAATCATATTTTTTCTTGAGTTAATATTTTAAGTTTTTATTCTCTGCCCAGCACACGTCTAAGCTGCCATATTAGTCTATTAGTTCCTTTGAAGTAAAATTCATTTATTTATTTATTCAACAAATATTTATTGAAAGACTTCCCTGTACCAGGATTTGTGCTAGACCCTGAAGAAACAATGATATGTGAATTCAGATTCACTTCTTAACCTCAAAAGGGAAGAGATATGGAAAAGTGAAGTGAAGGGATTATCCTTAAACAGAAGAAGGCATACCACACCCTCCTTCTTGTCTTCATGGTAACAGGAAATGGGGGGGGGGTTTGAAAGATTAGGTGAAGATGTGGTCAGATTAAAATGTTTAAAGTCAAGAAGTGGAGAATGTTCTCATACGTAAAAATCTACAAGGCAAGATCATTTGCTGAGAGAGCTGGGAAAGCGAAGGAAGGTCTGAATCCTTTACTCTTGTGAATATTCTTGGCAACACTAGCATAGTTCTTGGCACATAATTAGTGCTCTTCAAATGGTGATTGCATAGATTTTCTTTTTTTTTTAATGAAATGAAGCAATGAAGAATTAAAGACTGTGTTGAACACGTACTTAAAGGGCCTGACAGGTCAAAAGGTAATCGGCTACAGAAGTGTCCTTCTGACCAGGTCTGTAACCTGGGAGTCATCCCTGGGCTTAGTGCAAGAAATGTCTAGAAGATTTTACTGTCCAGACCTCACAGTTGCCAGGAAAAGAGATGAGCTGGAGAAGAGAACTATAAAACAAAACTTATAATACACGATAATAGAATCATTGTTGTCTGCATGTCTCTCGTTCTATTTTCCAAAAGCAGGCACATTTTGAATGAAAACAGGTTTTATGTCCCAGCAATAAAGAGGTAGAACCATAAAAATAGATGTCATATCAGCAGGCACGTCTCTAAATAGAATGTTTTACCAAGTTTCCCAAGAGGCGTCTAAGGGCCTTTAAATTATAGGGTGTATGAGCTTCCCTGCAGGGCAGCCTTTGAACTACAACTCATTGTCAATCTAAAGCATGGGTGGGAAATGAACCTTTCAGAAGTAAAGTGTGTTCTTTGCTCAGCATTTCTAGGTTTCTCCCTTAAGATGGATGCCATCACCAAGCAAGAAAAGAGATGTATAATCAGTATGGGTCAAGTGAAGCTTAGTAATTTTCATTGCATTCATTTTGGAGTAAAAAAAAAAAAAAATCTCACATCTTAACCTAAACCTTTACATTTCTCTCTGCCAGGTTTGACTTAGGGCAAAGCAATCAAAAACTGCCAGCACACACTTAAATAGACAGAGCTATGTAATAAGTAATTCAGAAGGGTAGATAATTCAAAGATCACCTCTATTTGGGTTTATAATAACATTTTCAGATGATTTGCTTTTGTAATTACATTTTTCTTAGGTTAATATTATAACTAATTTGCAATCCTTCAGAATATACTAACTAGGTAGCAGAGGGCTGGAAAAATTCAGCTCTTCAGAAGAAGCCAGGTTGGGACATTCACTACATGTGGGATAATTCCCAAGGAGATAACCCCAAATAGAATCCATTCAGTATGCGCTCAAACCTTTTAG
The DNA here is from genome assembly GCA_004024745.2 of Catagonus wagneri. Lineage (NCBI taxonomy): Eukaryota > Metazoa > Chordata > Mammalia > Artiodactyla > Tayassuidae > Catagonus > Catagonus wagneri. The sequence continues at coordinate 61,928,219 of PVHT021183693.1, read as the reverse complement.
GACTGCTCTCACTCTTGGTGATCTTACTAAGGAAATCTCCCAGGACTTTCTCCTTTAGGTTGGGCCGGTGAAGAAAATTCCGATTCACAAAAATAGTCATGTGCTATTATAACGGTAAAAAATTTGGGAGTTCCCTTCATGGCTCAGTGGTTAACGAATCCGACTAAGAACCATAAGGTTGCGGGTTCGATCCCTGGCCTTGCTCAGTGGGTTAAGGATCCGGCGTTGCCGTGAGCTGTGGTGTAGTTTGCAGACGCGGCTCGGATCCCGCGTTGCTGTGGCTGTGGCGAAGGCTGGCAGCTACAGCTCCTGTTAGACCCCTAGCCTGGGAACCTCCATATGCCACAGGTGCGGCTCTAGATAAAAGGCAAAAAGACAAAAAAAAAAAAAATTTGGAGACAACTTAATGTCCAACAATAAACGACTAGTTAAACAAATTATAATACATCAATAAGATGGGTTCTTGTACTATTAAACTAGCAATTATGGAGGATTTTATTGACTTGAGAAACAGCTTATGATATACCATAAAAGAGAAGAAGAATCAGGTTATAAAATTGACTCCACAGTATCACCACCACTATGCGGCTAAGAGCACAATTGCTGGAATCTGGCTGTGAACATTTGATTCCTGATTGTAGCACTTATTAAATATTTGACCTGGAGTAAATTACTTCACCTTTCTGAATCTCAGTTTCTTTATTTGTAAAATGCAGACAATAACAGTATCTAGCTCATAGTGTTTTTATGAGGATGAAGAGATGCTTAATGTACTTAGAAAATGCCTGGAACATAGTAAGCACAACTAAGAACACTATTTTTATGTTTTAAAACAGCATAACTCTGCTCATGCTGTTTGTTCTACTTAGAAATGCATCCTTTTTAAGAAAATTTTTAATCTGTTGGTTCTCCCTTTCTACCTAAGGTCTGGCTCGCACGTTAACTATGCAGAGTATGGAGCTCTTTCTTATGGCCACCCTACTCAAGTCAGAATTAATCACCCCTTCCTCAATACCAGGGAATTCTGTAATAAACTCTACCCTAGCACCTATGCTACAGAACGGTAATCAATGTATATCTCTTTCCTCATCAGAATGTGGGCCCTGCAAGAGCAGGGGCATGTCTCATTGCTCCCTGTATCCTCAGAGCCTTGCTAAGTGCCTGGCACACAAGAAGTACTCAGTTCACATTGGATTAATGAATGAGTGAAGGCAAGCTGAGTTCCATGACTGTAGCAGGCAGGAAGGAAAGGTGAAACAGCAGTTACTTTCCCTGTGATTTCCAAAGGCTCAGGTGTACATTTTTGGAAGAAAGGAATATTTTCAGCCTGATCTTCACGACTTTCCTAAAATATAACACTTGTCTTGATAACTGAAACAGGGTGGTGAAACAGAATCAAAATGAACCTTGGAGTCCAAAGCCTGGATTTTACTGCTGACACTCAAATCACATGACCTTGGACAAGTAACCTAACTTCTTTGAGTGTAAACTATGGATGATAATACATACTTGTCTCTACTAACTATTTCACAGGGTTATTGTGTCAATTAGAGAATGCATGTGAGAGCATTTTGGAAAGGCAGAATAGCAATATAAGATATCATTATTCCTTTTGCTGCTAAAGCTTTGCTCATTCAGAACTTCACAGTTGATATCAACATTTTACATATTTACAGTATCCTATAATTCTTAGATAAGATTTCCTTTACCCCACTGTATAGAGAGGTTGCTAGAAAGATCAGCAGATTTAAAATTATTAAATCAAGTTCTATGGAACACACCTAAAATGAGGAATGTGATTGACATTAATATTTAAATACACATTTTTATTTGTTCAACTTATAAAGCAACAATTAGCAATTAGATTAAAGTTCCCATATAGTTCCTACTTAGTTGACAACATCCTTCTTCCGTAGACAAACTGAGGCACAACTGGGTCTAACTGTATATTATTATAGATTACTAAGTATGATCTGGCAAAAGAACTGAGAATTTCTTTCTAATCCAGAACTGCCAAATAGAACTTTCAATGATAATGGCAATGCCTGATAATCTGCACTATTCAGTATGGTAGCCACTAGCCATATGAGGCTTTTTAGCATTTGAAACAGGGTTTGTATGACTGAGGACCTTAATTTTTAATTTAATTTGATTTTAATTAGTTTAAATTTAAATAGCTATATTTGGCTAGTGGTACTTACTAAATTAAACAGCACGGTTTTAACCAATCACTGTGTTTAGCATGAGGATTTGCTCATGAGCCAAATGAACACTTAAAAACGAATGACAGTTTATTATTTTATAATGTAAAAGAAAACGCCTTCCAGACTGTCAGCATGGCCCATGTCTTTCCCTCACTGGAAGAACATTATGATTAGAGGTTGGTTTAGGGGGCATAGCATCAGAATAAGAAGGAGGACTAGATGACTCAAATACTTACTGGAATCCAGTTACAATAACCTGGCTCACAGAACAAACTGATCTTATTGCTAGAATACTTGGTCCACTAGCCAAGTCTTTCTTGGATATTGCTTTGGCGGGTACGGCTGTCCTTGCTCTGGTGACTCTCTTTTCCCTGAACAACCTCCTTTCTGATTGACAAGTCCTTCCTTCTCTTTTTTCTCCAAACTCACACTTCATGTGTACTAGCAAAGAAAAAAGTTTGTCCCATCTCTTTGGTATTGCTCCTCCATAACTCTCAGTCCAACACACAGATCTCCCCTTTCATCAAGCCAGAGAAATACTGGGAAAGCACAGAAAGGAAAGAATATTTATTTTAACCCTTTTGATAAGGAAAGAACCCAACCTGTTTGGGAACAGCCGTTCCTTCGTTCCTTCAGACATACCATCAAGAACATCTTAAGGTCAGACTGTAAATCATATAAAATATCTTTATCTTTTCAAGGCAGTGTTTTGCCTATATTATAATCAAGGACAGGAGCGGTCACAGGATTTTGGCAATGTAAGTTCTTGTAGCGGCAGGTGGCAGTGAAACTTGTAGCCACTGAAACTACTCTCACAGAACTAAACCAGGTTCTGGGAGGGGCTCATTCTCAGCCAAGATGAGGTCCTTGGCTTCCTAATTTGGTGTGTAGGAGATTCTGATATTCATTAAAATGACAAGCTGACAGAGTGAGGCATGGGCAACCTTTACGCACTCATCAGCTGTCTAGTCCTAAACACTCTGGACTATTTCAATCCTCTAGGCTTTGTGCATACACAGCTTTTCAGATACAAGCTTCAAATCTGCCCTGCAAGATTCCTAGTTATTCCAAAGCTGACCTTTGAAGGAGTGAGTCTATATTTTCTGAATTATAAAGAAGTTTCCCAATTAGAAAGAAAAATGTCTCAAGATAATTGAGTACTGATGGATCACAGACCAAGATCTTAATTTCAGGGATTTATATAACTTTGTTTACTTACCAATGCCTTCCCAGCATATATGGGAAATTTGGGCTCAGCAAGGTGAAGAGGCTTGACCAAAGAATACAAAATAGTGTCTAAGCAAAAACGTTGACAGTTATAATTTAATAATGATGATGGTGATGATGGCAATTTTTTTTTTACTTTTATAACTATGATAACTAGATTATTACAATGAGTAAATTGAAATGTTAGAAGATAAAATTATGGTATTGAAGTACTTCAGTTTATGGGCACTTTAAAACATAAGATCCATTCATGCCAGCAACGGTTAAGGCTTGTTGTTTACAGAATCAGTAGGTGCTAGTCTAAAGCTACTGACAACTATTTTCCACAAATCACGATGTATTTCTAAGACTTAAATAGCCCTGGAAATTATAAAGTCACCTAAACAACCTCCAACAGGTTTCTGCAATCTCCACTTCCTCTGGTTGGATCTTTTTATCCCTTCTTATAAAAAGGGGTAACATATTGCCTTAGCTATCCAGGATTAACAGCATTTCTCAAAGCTTCCTGGGTTTTAGAATTGATGGAGTTTTTTACATTTTGTCTTTTCCAGTTATAGATTCCTTGGTTCCCAAACCAGAGTTCCTTTATTGCTGTCTGGAATCTATATTTTTTAATAAATTCCCTAAGTAGCTCTGATGCATCATTTGAGAATCACTGTTCAAAACATTCAATATCACTTATACTAAATTAGAGTTATTTATATAACTGTCTTTTTATTCACTAAATTTTAAAGTAAGAGACAAAGCTTAATTTTATCCTCCCCCCCTTTTTTCTGGTCTGACCCCAGCCATATTCTGTGAATAGTGATTTATAAAATGGTTTAAAACCAGACTCCTAGACACATCTCAGTTTGAATTCCAGCCCTGCCCTTACTAGTTACATAATCTTGAGCAAATTATAAAACTTGCATGAGCCCCAGTTGCTTGTATAATTACATATGTATCAAAGGTTTACTGCAAAATATAAATAAGATGATGTGCCAAGCAGATAAACCATAGCAATATGAACTTTTGATAAATGGTAATTAGTGGTTATTGTAGCAAAGGATAGTGGTATTAGAGGTAACAATAGTAGTAGTGGTAGTATTTGCTTAATAGATACCTTTTGACTTAGCTAAGGAAGAAACTTAAACAATCCATATAAATAATTTAGAAGAAATAACACCCTGAGCAACAACTAAGTCCTACATGAGAAGTAAACAGTGCCATGTCATTTAATTTTCATCTCAGAGCAGTAAGCCAAGTCGAAAAGGAAGCAGTAGATGTGGTCCATCGGTCAGTATGTTTATGTGTATGTACAGTGGTACAGTGGAAACGAATCTGCCTGGGAACTACGAGGTTGCTGGTTTGATCCCTGGCCTTGCTCAGTGGGTTAAGGATCCGGCATTGCTGTGAGCTGAGGTATGTAGGTCATAGACACGGCTTAGATCTGGCATTGCTGTGGCTGTGGTATAGGCCGGCAGCTGTAACTCCGATTAGACCCCTAGCCTGAGAACCTCCATATGCCATGGGTGTGGCCCTAAAAAGACAAAGACAAAAAAAAAAAATTAAAAAATAAAAAAATTTTCTTTTTCACTTTTTTTGGCCATGCACATGGCACACAGAAGTTCCAGGGCCAGGGACAGAAGCCAAGCCACAGCAGTGAGCTGAGCCACAGAAACAACAACACTGGATCCTTAACCCACTGCACCACCTGGGAACTCCAATCAGTAATGGTTTTGATTCTCTTCCATTTGGTATTCTCATTGATAAGGTGGTAAAAGGCAGTGCAGATCTGTGCAGCTAAAGCCCTTTTGCTACATCACTCTTAATCCCCCGTACATCCGCTTTTCTCTCCTCAGCTTCCTCCAAGAAAAGCAAAATTCTGGTGAAAAATAGAAAGCCATGAAAGATGTATTTATATGAGGCCTGGGTACAGATGGCAGTAAATGGAGTAGGTCAGGCAAAAGTCCTCCTTGGAAATACCGCCTCGACAATCCTGATGGCCTCTGAACTTCTGTTTGTCCTCTCTAGAGGATATGACAGAACATCTGAGTATTAACATCCTCAGATCCAGTCTAGGAACCTGGACAGAGTCAGTCCACATAGCACCAAAGATGACAGCTGGTGGCACTTACCCTTCCTGGACTACACTCCACCTCCTTGTCTGTCCTGTTTTTCTACTCTGAGATGTCATTCGCTCTCTCCCTTGGTTCCTTGCATTTTTTTTTATAAGCTGTTCCATTTCCCTTTCTTCATGTTTTTCTCCCATTTTCTATGCTTTTTTATCTACCCTTGATTCTTACAAGTATCTCTCAGGTACACCAGAGCACACATGGCCTAGCAGCTGTCTATACTCTTCACTGGAAGCACTATGGCCTCTGGCCTCATACATACACACCAGAGGATTCCTCTCAGGAATCTAAGGTCACTGGGAGGATGAAAGAAGTCACGATAATACCACAATCAATAAAAGACTGCTAAGATTATTATTCAAATGATCTTAAAAAAAAAACACCCAGTATGTGTCTTTGCAAGCATGTATATATGCATGTCTTTTAATATGCAGGTATACAACTAATTCACAGAACACATGCATATCACTCATACCATTGTTCTTCCACACAATTTTATCTAAAACTTATTTTTCCACCTGATTTTGCAGTAACAGTCTTAGTCAATTATTAAGGACTTAGTAACAAAAACTGACTCTGAGCTCTTTGAAAGAAAAGCATATTCCAGTGAGGACTCCATAGCTAGAAATGACTTTGTGGGTATTATTTTTTTTCTAATATTTTTTCTCAGGTGTACTCCTTAACTTTCTGCTTTGCTTAACCCATAGAGGCCTGGCCATAGGGACAATATATTATTCCATGACTTTCTCTAACTTGTCCTTCCTCACTGCAGTTTCATAACACTTTGCAATGCTGTGCTGGAGTCACATGAAACAAAGTGTGCCCTTCTGCTGACAAAACTGCTGTCTGTGGAGATATTTTAGCCTGCTGCCTGGATAATTACATGTGTAATTCACAGTCGAGATATAGAGTGACTTCAGGCGGGTGCGCCCAGCCTGGCCTCACGGGGTCCTGCACTGATGTGATGGCCCCTTGCCATCATCGGTCATTGAAGTGGCAGCTGCAATAACCTCACCCCGTTCTGCCCTCTCAGTAATCATCTGGTGCTGCCTGTGTTTTTCTTCCTTCAAGTGAGGGCAAGCACCTTCTGGCTCATGCGGTTTGGGCACAGATTGAGACAGGATGTCATGTGTCTTAGAAAAGTCAAGGTTGGTTCACAGACCTCTCAAGGCAACGAAGAGTGAGAAAGAAAGGAAAACTAGCATTTATAAAAACTTAGAAAGGAGTCACCCTTGTGCTAAGTGCTTTCATACATGTCACATAACTTAATTCTCACAACAGCCCGGTAAAGAATAGACTCAAAGAAGTTAAGATATTTTCCCAAGGTCATCTAACTAGTTTGAGGCAGACCTGGGACTGGAGATCAGGTTTCCTAGTTCACTATCTAATGCTCTTTCCACCAAAATGTGCATAAAACCACCTGTTTCATTTATTCACACATCTAATTAACAGATACTCAGTTTTATATGGTATGATATTCAAGAGCCAGGCTCTGGCATTAGACTGAGTTCAAATCCTAGCTTTAATATCTACTACTTATACAACCTGGATAATTATTTTACCCTCTCTCTATATATATATATATATCACTTCCTTATTTGTCAAATGGGATTAATAATAGCATCCACCTCATAGAATTGCTATGAAGGCCAGTAAATTATCCATGTAAAACTCTCAGCACAATACCTGAGACATCGCAGAGATTTCAAGAAACTCTTGATAGAGCTTATAGGCTGGTGGGGAAGATATATGTATAAATAGATAAATTACACTACAATATGTAAAATACTAAAGTAAAGTTTAAAAGAAAATGCTATGGGATCTCAGAGAAGAATCCCTGCCTAGTGTCTCTTATCCTGTGAAATGTGAAAAGAATCTACATAAATAAAAGGAAAACAAAACTCACAATTGTGTCTATGAAAACTGGCTGTGCCAGAAAACAGTTATAGTTTATCCAGTGAAGATAGATAAGGTAGTTCCAGTGGCCATTTTTTACTCAGAACTCCCCTGCTTGTTTCTGGAAGCTCTCTAGGGTTGCTAAGTGCTCAAAAGCTTAGCTTGACCATTAGTACTGCTGTTTTTAGAGCTGTCAACATTTATACAAAGCTGAACTCATCTTATTCAAACATGCCATATATAAAACCTAAGAATAAATCATTTCCCTGAAAAGGAGTCTCACAATTCCCAGGTAAAGAAAAGTAAACAAAGTTCTAGGGTTTTTTGCTTGTTTGCTTGTTTGTTTAATCTACTAAATTATGATATTTAAGCAATATAAATCATCGACCCTTAAAAAGAATGATCCTCACATATTTCACTCTAATTTCCCAATTTTCTCTCCAATACTGTGCTATACCGGCTAAAGTGCATGATCTGTAATTTCCCTTTACAGATCTCCATGCTTCCTGGAGATTTCTCCAGACTTTGTCCTTCATCTGGATTGATCTCAACCATATCCTAATCTCTAGCTCTCAAATTCTATTTACCAAGCACCCAAGATTCATGCAGATGCCTACACCTTCCTGACACCCTTTTAAGGAGTCAAAAATTTCTCTAGATATAGTAGGGGCCCAGTTTCATCTACTTTCTCTTTTTCCAAAGTTCCAGACAGCCTCTCAACCTGAGACCCACAGCACGTGATATACATTTTTAAAAAGTTGGGGAGGCAAATCTATGTATCTAAGTTGAGGCAGGGACAGAGTCAAATGGAAAAAAAAATAGCTGTTAAATAACTTAAGCAATCAATTTAGTAGTCATAACAAGCACCATGGACAGTTCTCCTATTGGCTACAGAAGAAAGAAAATACAGTATTGTGGCCTTCAAAGAATTTATAGTTACAGAAATGAGATCTGTACCAAGGGAATGGTTAATTTCAAATATACATGTAAAATGATAACAACCTCTAACATTTTTCTGAGTATTTATTATGTATTAAGAATTGTTCTAAGTGATGAAGTGATATCACTCTCTCTCATCTATCTTTCTATAATTTATCTACCCACCTACCTACCTCTTAAGTATCCTCTTCATAACTCTAAGAGGTTGGTACCATTAATATCTACATTTTACTGAGGAATAAATAGAAACATGGAGCCACCACTCAACTGGTAAACAATAAAACATGGACTCCAAAATTCATGTTCTTGATGCCCTGTCTTTGCTATATGACAAATAGTTAAATTTTGGAATTCTAAATACGTTACAAGAAACAAATGGCTGGAGTTCCCATTATGGCTCAGCAGAAATGAATCTGAATGGCATGCATAAGGATGCAGGTTTGATGCCCGGCCTTGCTCAGTGTGTTAAGGATCTGGAATTGCTGTGAGCTGTGGTGTAGGTCACAGATGTGGCTCAGATCTGGCATTCCTGTGGCTGTGGTGCAGGCTGGCAACTGCAGCTCCAACTGGACCCCTAGCCTGGGAACCTCTACGTGCCGTGGGTGTGGCCCTAAAAAGACAAGAAAAAAGAAAGAAAGAAAGAAAGAAAGAAAGAGAGAGAGAGAGAGAGAGAGAGAGAGAGAGAGAGGAGAGAGAGAAAGAAAGAGAAAGAAAGGAAGGAAGGAATGGCATTCAGAGGGGGAGAAGTCAGTATATTCAAATAAGAATCCGTTTGTTCAGAGAGAAGAGTGTTAAAACAAAAAGTACTCCTTCAACAACTGGAGAAGATCAAGTGTGACAGTAGAGATAGAGGGAGAAACTTCAACAAAGTCAGAGATAAGAGCTACAATAGTTTGTGTGGAGACCAAATGACAAGTAAGGACCAACAAATGAAAAAAGAACACTTGATGCAGGGCATTGACCACAGGGTAGAGAGCTGAGATGTGATAAATGATATGGAGGTTTCCTAGGTCCTAGTGAAGCAGTAGGATGCTGAACTGGAACTACTGGTCATTTGGAACTACATACTTATAAATAGGATTTCACACTATATCACACAATCCTATATTCTTCACAAGATTCTGCCCTTGGAATGTCTTTTGCTTTAGGAACTATTTATGATTCATCAGTGTACCCTCTATGCCTAGCAAATGGAGGTGATCATAAATGACTGTTGTTATGAAAAGAACATGGGGAGAAAATAGAATAGGGCAGAATGGAAACGCAAGTGTGTGCTTCAAGCTTAAGGAGGTAAATGTGAAAGTTAATGCCAAAATGAAGTAAAGGGGAATGAAAGCTGAGAAGAGGTCATTCAATTTGATTGGAGGGGTTTTGGGGTGATTTTCAAGAGTATTGCTGTAGTGGCAGAAAGAGCCCAATCAGGTCTGCATGATGTTAAAGGAAAAAAATGAAGGCAAAAGATACAGTCCATAATTTTTGTTTGTAATGAGTAGCAGAAAAAGAGATTCATAAGTGAGCAACTAGATCAAGAATCTATTAATTTGAAGAAGCCAGAAGTCTCTTCATTTAACCTGTTGATGCAAGTGTCCTCTGTGAACTCAATAATAAAACACTCACTCTTACCTCTGATAGCTGCAAGTCCTTGGAGTCCTTTAGACAACCTACATGACATTAATTGAAAGTCATTGGGGTTTTGACAATGCAGTGTATGAACCAGAGACTGAGAAGTTAATTTATGTATCTAGAGACTTCACAGCAAGTTACAGACAGAAGTAGAATCTCATCTTCGTTAAGTCTCCACACCAGGAGAAGAGAGGGATTAGGCATGACCATCTTCAAAGCTCCTCCAATCTGATATTCTCCAAGTCTATACAGATTCTGTCTCCTCACTGCCATTCTTTACCTAGTAAGCCTCCCGCTTCTTCCAAGCCAAATGCCAACCTGACCTTTACAAATGATCCTTAGTTGTCTAATTAGCTCCAGGAGAGATTCCTCTTATCCCATGGCTATAATTTTAACTACTTAAAATTATAAGAAAAGTTAATAATAAAAGTAATTAAACATGATGCATTTAGCAGTCAATGTACACATCCAATTAACACCCATACCCAAATGAAGGCAAAATTCATGAAAACAAAACTCAATGCAATATATTATATTTGGATACTCTAACAAAGACTTCTTTAAATATTTTCTCTAAAAGTGGAACATTTTGGGATAATAAAGACAATTAAATGCTGTAATAGTAGTGATTTGACAGAGAGAATTAAAGCTATGAATGATTTCTAATAAAAATGTGAACACCCAACCTTTATCCTCTCAGGCTAAAACTCTTTCCACAAGAGGCAGGAGGTACGGATAATGGGGAAAGTAAAAGGAGTGAAAGGCTGAGTTTAAGGCTCAACATATTCTGTCCTAAGCTGGTTATAGGCAAGTTCTTTTCCTGAGACAAAATAGCTTTGTATAGAAATGGTGGTGGGAGAGGATTAAGAGAATAATGCAAACAGTAATGTAAACTGAATTCATAAACTATGGCCCATTTTTCCTTAAACAATGATACACATTTAATGCTATCAGAATGTATTTGTTTTATAGCAGTCATATGCAAATTAGACTAAATTTACTATGCTTCTTTTTCTCTGTAAAAAAGTGAACAGATTAAAGATTGAGATTTTCCTGCAATTTGGATATACACATTCCCAGTTGCAAGTAGTATTTTGTCAGCCGTGTTGGAGTGATTAGTTTCACTATGCCAGGCATCATCCTCAATTCCCCATTCAGTAGATATGTGATTTCTCTTTCTGTTCTATATCTTAAATTAACACCATCACTGCTCATATTACACATGGAAATCCAACCATACCCACTGACAAAGCACTGGGAAAGACTTGCGTGCACCTTTCCAATTTATGAAACAAACATTAAGGAACAAAGTTTTTTTAAAAATCAAATTATTTTTCCCATTTAAATAAATATAAAAAGAAGAATATTAGCTGGAGATTGTGTACATAAGAAAAGGGATGTGTGTTAAATTCCTCATCTCCCTCTGGATCGGCACCCCTCTAAAGGTCAGCTCACTAGCCTCAGGTTTAATTCCCTTTCTTGCTGCTACTGTTCAGAGGTAAACGCTCGCTTTTTATTAAAAATCAAACGCACAGTAGCTTGTAATCCTCTAGACTCAAAGGTTTGGTTTTTTTTTAATAAAAATGGAAAGTTTAGCTCAAAGCAATAGCAGCTAAAATTAGAGTGAAATCAGCAGCTGCTCCCCAGGGAAAATAAAAACCAAACAACATTTCTTTTTTTTTTTTAAACTACAATTTATTTTGTAGTTTTTTCCTTTAAATTTGGAAGATTTTCTAAACATTTGCATGTGTCAGCAAAGCAATATTTTACTCTTGCAACTCCAACCTCTACACCTCTGAAATGTCACATACCAGCGTTTCATGTAAAATGTAAAAGCAAACTGCTATTGTGTTTTCAATGTCAAGCCCTTATAAACAATGGCAGCAATTAATAGCATTAGCAAGGCATTAATCTGTACTGCCAGCCAGTTAAACCTCCCTACATTTCTCCCTTCATACAGTTACGGCAATACATATGACATCTGGCACAAACCAGAAGTGCTAAACTCTCTGAGGATGCTGTGACACCCAGCTGGTTGGTTGTGCTACTCAGAAATCATAGTCAGAATAGGTCATGAATAAAATACTGAAACAAAGCATAAATGTCATTTATCGTCACTCTCACCTGCTTCTCTCCACCCTGTTGCCTGCTTCATTTTTTCCACTGTTCTCTTGACACTGGATGTTAACTAAACTTACTGTGGTAATCATTTTGCAAATAAATACATGTATCAAATTATTATGTTGCATACCTAAAACTAATACAATGTTATATGTCAATTATATCTCAGAAAAGGATGATTTTTCTCTCCCTGTCACCATTTACTATCCCAAACCCAACTCTTATTATGGTGGCAGTACTAGCAAGCAGTGAATAAAATTCCACACATGGGTAAACTTACCCTCAACATTTTATCCTTCATCTGCCTTCAGAGTTTTCTCTTGCTGCCTTCTTTATCAAGGTGATGGCATCTGAGATGTGCATTTTTCTTCTAGACTTATTTCAAGCAAGAGCTTCCTGGCCCAAACTTGCTCTCTTCCTCTTTTAATGGCTTCTTTGGGAGGATGTCTCTCCATAGGAGACATTTAAAAAGGAAATCTCCCTACTTATAAAAACAGGCTTAACCACAGTGACTAAAGAAAGAATAGCTATGATCATCACTAGCAGTTCACCTTCAATAGGTGCTTACCGTGTAGCACCTGAGGGCTCAGATTCTTTCTCACTGAATCCTCACAACAACTACTATGAGCAAGGTGCTATTATTGACGTTTTGCTGTTGAGGAAGTGAACTGAAGGATTTATTAGCTATAATCATACAGCTCATAAGGGATGGATGGAACCTGGGTTCAAATTTAAGCACCTTTTCATATCAGTGTTAACGTTTCAGAGCTCCTCTCGTATGTGCTGGTGGGCATGCGTGTGCACACACACACACATACACACACACACACACACACCATACATACACACATATATATTCTTAAGGCTTAGAAAGAAAAAAGTAAATGGTTTTCAAAAGTCTCCTTCTGCAAAATCAACTGATTTGGTCAGGTCTGGGGCTGGTGGTTAGGGAGGGTTTGGAATCTGAATTTGTCCCCAGTTATTTTCATCAAGTTTCTCTGATCTTAAGCCTAGGTCACTTTCAATAAGTATTTCCTTAAATTCATTCATTCTGTATAGGATTAGTGATGTTCAATTCATATGTGAAATAATGACACTAGAAAATAATCTGAGGAAAGCATATGATGAATGCAATACTATTTCAAGGAAAGACTTAGTATTTATAGAACAATAAAAAAGATTTGTAGTTACATTACTCACTGAAGCAAAGCTATGCTGTAAGGGTCATCAACCCATATGTTTTATAACATAAACTGATCAACAGAAAGAGTTAGGAGAATATTTCCCTGGGCAGTACAGTTTGGGATAATTAGACACATTTGAGGGATTTTACACCTTTCTCAGTCACTTTCTACACTGGACCTCTTGATAACTGATAAACTATTGGCAATTTCTGGTATGGTAATTTAATGATCCAATATAAAAATAAATTTTATTGTATTATTGAAGTGGCTATAACCATTCTATTAAGTTGTTATATGGAAATATGCCTGCCTCCTTTATACAAATTCAACCAGGGATATCCAAACATTTTCTTTAATATATTCTTGGGCTCTGTAAGTAGGCTTATGCTTTTTTTTTAAGAAAATATTAGTAGTAGATGGTACACAGATCATATGCAAACACCACCCCTGTCTTAACACCATTTGACTGTGTTTGTTTTATGTTATACTTGGAGGTACATTGTTTACCCAGAAGATTTGGCCTTATGTATTTGGGCATGCGAAATTTTTGAAACCGACTGTCTTATTTCTTTTGACAGATAGCACCTTTAAAAGACTTATAATAGGTCAGCAAACCTTAACCTCCAAACTCACTTGGGGGAATTTGCTAACCACTTAGTGGGTCATACACTTACCATTCAAATATTTCAATCTTTTAATCTTTATGCCTTTCAGTTTTCTTATCCCTCATTTTCCCTCTCTCTCCAGCCCTGTCTCCCTCCTTCTCTGCTTCCCTACTCTCCTTTGTCTGTCCTTCTCTCACCCTTCAACCCCCATTCTCTGCAAACTGAGCCAGACCAGTCAGGACCAGTTACATATTTTCAAATCATGAACAGAATCGACTTTACTAGGTGTGTGTGAACAATGGGCATTCATTTAAATCTGAATACTTAGATGAAGTAAATATTCATCTAAAATTGAGACTATGCCAAGGATAACTAGCTGCTTGGTCATCATACCGGCTTTCTTTTATTTGTACACTTTGGTCAAAGAGAAGGTTTACCACAAAGAAGAGGATCTTACTGTAAAAATTTGCTGTGCAGTGAGCAAATCTAAAACTCATTAAGAGCAGGAGTCATAACAAAACAAGGTTGGGGGAAGAGCAGGATCTGGCTGTCTACCACAAATGTGACTTAGCTACTCAGCACAAACCTCCACCTCTGAATGTCCACATCTCTTCCTAGTGCCAACTGGACGGTGAGTTCTTTCCCTTTACTTTGGCATACCTTTTTCTCAACTTCACAGCTTCTAGTTAATACAGATTCTGTTTCCTTACAACTTGATCTTCCTATGATAGTTAATTTATGGTTTCTCTCTACGACTAATCTTAATTTCCTTTGCTAACTAAGCCATTTTGTAGTAACACTCCCAATTCAAAGTCCAGAGCAAATCTCTTTAGCTCAGTTTATTATTTCACATGGGCTATACCTTAGGCCAGTCTGTTTGGTCTAAGATTCATTTCCCAGTTGGTAGACACCCACTTCAGTCAGTGAATTGTAGTACAGTCCAAATGAGAATAGTTTGGGGGAGTTCCCATCATGGCGCAGCAGAAACTAATCTGACTAGGAACCAAAATGAGAATAGTTTGGGCAGGAAGACAAAAAGCCTGAAAACTTAGATAATTTCTCAACAGAGGCTAGTGAAATGCAAGAAAATTTCCCTCAGATGAGGCTGTGTCCACTATAGGCAGCATGGTAGAAATGTTTATTTGAAATATTATGAGTAAACTATGAAGAGAAAGCAATTATTTTTCCACCACCATTTTTCTTTTTCTTTTCTTTTTTTTTTGGCTTTTTTTTAGGGGGGCTGCAACTGTGGCATATGGAGGTTCCCAGGCTAGGGGTCCAATCAGAGCTGTAGCTGCCAGCCTACACCACAGCCACAGCAATGTAGTATCCAAGCCATGTCTGTGAACTACACCACAGCTCATGGCAACACTGGATCCTTAGCCCACTGAGCAAGGCCAGGGATCGAACCCACAACCTCATGGTTACCTAGTCAGATTCATCTCCACTGTGCTACAACAGGAACTCCTCCAACACCATTTTTCTTAGATCATCTGATTGGGATATTTCTGTACCTACCTAGAGTCTCTTCCTCCTTGATAACTTTTGTTATTTCTACTATCAGTAAAGGACAGGGCTGTTTATCTCAGACTCTTAGGTCCCTAGAAAAGCAGAATATTTTTCCATCTAAGGTCTACTCCACCATCTCTTTACATTTACACTAACTCTTCCAGCAGGTATGCAGACTCACTTGAAGGCTCTGACCAAAGCCCTCAGAAATTCTGAGAACATGCAGTCCTGCTTTCTGAATACAGAGACAACTCAACTATCTCCTTTGACTTTACCACTTACTGCATGTGAAGTTAAAGAACTGAAGATCTAAAACAATCTTAAGCCCTTCTTCCTAGGATCAATTGTTCAAAGAATCATTACATGGCCTTTGGGCTGAGACATTGTTTCTTTTCGCAGAACACAAACAGTTCAACCAATAACGATTTATCTGCACCGAGGTCACTTGATTATTGTAAAGGCCAGGAGAAATGAACTCCTGCAATTAACATTACAGCAGGTGTTTTGGTATTGTTTATTTGATTAATTTTTGTATGTTTGTCTTGTAGAAGATTGCTATTGGAAAGGAGACAAAACTGATGATAGTTCTGTCTGAAGGTTTGTTGCTGTTGTTTTTTTAAATGAATAAAAGGGTCAGTTCTCTTTCTAGAAATAGTGTAAGAGTACTCCTCCTAAAGGCACTAATAAATTTGAAGGTACCGCTATATCTAATGTGGTCCTTAAATTCTTCCATTTTATGTCTATCATTGGGTATAAATCACAATAAATATTTCTCACCACTCTACCCAACTCAAATCATCAAACATAACATTCATTTATTCACTCATTCAGCAAGTCCTTGTTTTGTGCCCACTCTTAGGTCAGGAATTGTGGTACAGAAAGACAGAGCTCCCATTTCTGACCTCACAGAACTTAATGGCACAGTCTGCCTATTTTTCTTCTCTTTAAATATCAATAGTTATCCTATAGTTATCGTGACTAAAGCATCATTAACCTCCAAATTCACCTTGAAAGGTAATGAGATTTCCATTCTATAGGTGAAAAAAGTGAAGCTCAGCTAACATACCATTTAGTCAAGTCCACAGGCTGGAAAGCCTGTCTGGCTTTAAAGAGCATCCTTTTTCCAGTTCATTGCACAGCCTTCAAGATTAGTGAGCATCCATCATTTTCATACATGCTAATAATTCGGTTTCTAAAGAGGCATAAAAAATTGACTCCTATCATAATGTATTTTACAATCTAGTTGAAAAAATAACCTATAGAAAAAGTCTGTTATCCCTTATATTGTTATATACATAAGTGTCATTTGAGTGATCGAGACAAAGGTGTTGCTTTAAGTCAAATCTCATCTATGAGCCAACACCATGAATCATTTTGGTTACTACTCTGAGAATTAATACTCTTTTTCTTGACTTAGGCAAGTGAATGAGGTTACTTGTGGAATGAATAATAAAGTATTTTGGTGTCTTTGAAAGACTACTGGTCTATAAGCTCATTAAACTCAATTTCATTCTTTAACAAACAAGTATATATTTAGTAAGTAGCATCATTAAACAAAATTCTATTCCTTAAGTTAGCTATTCTTTATTAAGCCAGTACAATGCATATAGTACTGCATTAAACATAAAGATAATTGTTTGAACTTTGATATTGATAGTCTTTCTTTTTTTTTTTTTTTTTGTCTTTTTGTGGGGCCGCACTCCCAGTATATGGAAGTTCCCAGGCAAGGGCTCGAATTGGAGCTACTGCTGCCAGCCTATGCCACAGTCACAGCACTGCTGGATCTGAGCTGCATCTGTGACCTACACCCAGCTCATGACAACACTGGATCCTTAACACACTGAGCGAGGCCAGGGATCGAACCCACGTCCTCATGGATGCTAGTCAGGTTTGTTAACCACTGAGCCATGACAGAACACCAGATAGTCTTTTAAAGGCTACAAAAGTCCAGATATGTTTTTGTTTTTGTTGCTGTGCTTAAGAAACATTATAATTCCAGAAGACAGAGTCATATGATTTTAATGGACACACAGGAATGGCTGGCAATATGAGAGAGAGACAAAGTTAGAAAAATAGATGCAGAGAGAGAGAGAGATTCTTCCCCTCTTAAAAACCTTAAGTACTTTGTCAGGTTAGCAAATTATTCTTTAATCTCTGGTCTGTAAATTCTGAAATAAATTATTCTTTGTCTTCTGCTCTATGTATGTTGATGTAGTCTGGCTTCTCATCCTGGGTCTGAAATGATACCTCTCAAGGAGGCCTTCCCAGACCACCCACATATGCAGTCTATCCTCCTTATCTTATCTAAGCACTGAATATCCATAATGCCATCTGATTCTCTTTCTTCACAGAAATTTTGCTGTCTGAAATAATTTTGATTAGCCTTTGTTTCTGTTTTTAACCTGTCTTTCTCTACTGGTTTATAAGCTCCACAAGTGCAAGGATCGGATCTGTGTGGTAACAGTTGTGTCCTTAGCACTCAGAACATTCCCTGATCCTTCGAATCCCTTAGACATTTAACTGTTATTTATAGAATGAGTGAACATCTGCGTGAGTGAATGAATGAATGAATGAATGAATAAATGATGGTAACGATAAACAAGCTGGCACTACCGCTCATATTCCAGGTCTTTCCCTATTTTTTGTAATTGTTGTAAGTGAGTCAAAGTATAGGTTTCAACTGATGTATTCAATTTATCTACTAAAGTTGTGACAAGGGGCTTTTCACCACTATATTTTCAGCTTTGAGCTGAAGCAGCCTTTCCCATGTAATTCTGTCTCTGTGTTAAGTCAGCCTATAAAGGTCTTTCTAAATCTTGAGTTCTGTCTTTGGAATTAATCAGACATAGAAAGTCCACAAATTATCCATCTTAGTTTTTACCTGAGCTCAGACCTCAGAAATATGACAGGTTTAGATTACATTGCCAGATCAATATAGACATCTACAGAGCATGTAGTTAATAAAACTTTTCATGAATAACAGCAATGTCATAATCTATTCATTCTCAGTTCTTAGATACCTGAACCACAGTGTGAACTGAAGTTTGAGACTTGCTATCAGCCTCCACATGGAGTAAAACATAAGCCACTCCAGCTGCCAACCTGCAGCATTCCCTGAGCAGAGCTCAAGGTGGAGACCAGGAGTGAAGCACTCTGTGTTCTGGGAAAACTGGAAGAGCAGGTCTTAAGATAGTTAAATACTTTTAGGAGAAGATTTTATGAGCCCATTTCTTGTATCTTCTATTGATATCCAGAAAAGCACTAAAATCAGTAACAGTGATATCTGCCTTGACCATTAAAGAAACTATTATTACAAGTCAAAATGGAGTAGCCATGGTTCAGATATCCAAAGTGATGCTAGGTGGCACTGTGATCATGATTTCAGGCGAGTCCTTGTATTGCTGAGACCTTGAATTTCCTGAGCTGTGTCAAACTTGCGATGCCACGAGATAGTCTCAAAGCAATGTCTGTTGGCAGCTAGTAGCTGCAGCCTTATGGCTTCAAGATATCCTCTTGTAACTATTAAATTTTTAGACAATGAAATTGCTTTATATCAGACATTAGAAAGAAAAAGGGGGGGGAGGATATGTAATGGCCAATAGCTCCTGTTGTGTATATGTCAATACCACATCTGAAGTTAAAAACCTACTTAGATAAAAGTAGACAACTGGATAGCTGGCTACAAGGAGTCTCCCCCAAATTCAAGTTCTAGGCAAGAATTCAGGCTTATTCTCCTGAATTCTTCAGGGAATGTGATCTAAAATAGATCACATGGTCTATTAAAGTTCTAGTTGTTCCTCCTACTTCCAAATGGGTCTGTTGCACCAGAATGGATTGAAATTGTAATCATACAAGCCTCAGATCCAAGACTTGGAACTCAGGAATGTTTCTAATTTGGTGTCCATTTCCCAAATTGAGGTAGGACTGTACCACATTTCAGCAGGAAATAGCCAGAGCAGGTAGTTGCCCCATTCCCTGGAAGACTTGGGGAAACAAAAAACAGAAGTGGGGACTTACCTAAGTCCCCATAAAACCGAGTTCCTTTGCCAAGTTTATGATTAACATCTCTACCCCAAACATCCCTTTCTTTCTAAACACCTGTTCTCCTCAAGATTGAGAAGTATCAAAGAAAAGGGGGGATGTAACCGAGCAGGGCCCTGTGAGGCTCCTGGGGACAAACTCTTCTGTGTCCCCCACTTCTTTTTCAGGAAGTAAACCTCATTAAGCCTCTTTGATCTTCCCTGAATTCCAAAGGACAGGTTTAAACTGTTGCTTATCAGGGAAGAGGGGGAAAGTTAAATTAACTAGGAAAATACAAGGAGAGCACTATCAAATGAGCGATAAGCCTCAGATTATATACAGTATGATGTCTCAACAGTTACCAAGCTTCTTTGCCAATCGCATTGTGATCAGATCTTAAATTTGTCTTCTTAAGTTTTTTGTCTTGTTTCCTTTTTAAGGAGAGGAAGGACTACAGAAAGAACTTTTTGAACAATACAAGTTCCTGATTTTCAGACCACAATGCTAAACTAGGCCCCTGCACTGGGCTGGTCTATAAAGAGGACTGCTGACAAAATCATGCTCACATGGAGGAAAAACTATCACATGGAGGATGAGAAGAAGACATCATAAATAGACAGCTGCCCTAAGATGCCAGACCTGACTTGTATGATGATTTATGTTTTCCTGACTTCTTGAATTTTGCATATAAATCAAATGTTCTTCCATCAGGAGCACTATCCTATGCTAATTTTAACCAGCCCAACTGTTGGGTTTGTGGCCAGTTACCTGTGTGTAGTACTTCTGGGTTACCTTGATGGATTTCTCTTCTCTAAGGCTCTGACTGAATAACCTCTAGGAAATGTATTTTATTATTGGGTGGGATTTTTTTCACCTGGCCAAATAATAATAATACCTGCCCTGACCCTGACCATCAATACGAAATTTTCCTTTAGGGTCACTCAAACTCAGAAAAACGAACATAGTCTCAATCAAAAACTGTAACCTCCTATTTATTAGAAGGGAACATAGAAATCCTTCTGGTTTCCTTGAATTCATCTTTTTGATATAAACGATGATGAATGCCCATAGCCTGTGTATGAAAAGCACTTCCTTTGCATTGAGAAAAATTATTTTTCTCTTCTGCAGCTTGTCTTCTCCAAGTCGACCCACAACAATCAGTGCATCTTGGCATTATCTATAGCATTTAAGATTTTACAAGCAATTACATCCTCTCTTAACTGCTGCTTCTTTTACAAAGGTTACATGAATTGTAATTTTATTTTTGGCCCATCCAGGATTAGCCTCTCACACCCCTTCTACTGCCCTTCTTCATAGCCTTTCTTGCTAGCAAGGTGTTGATAAACACTTATGTCTTGCTGACATAGTCTAAGACTGTAACTTTAAAAAAAAATGGTTCTTGGCCATTTCTAGAAGATCTGACCCCAGAAGACCATTAGCACATAAGTCAGTTAGTTTAAATATTTTTTTTTAACGAGGAGTCATTGCTTCTCTCCTCCAGCTGCCCTCTGCTCTAATCCAGTCTCACCTTGTCACATACCCTTATCTCCTGTCTTTGTGGTATTCCTATGCTTATGAAGTGAATGACAAAGAAAGAAGGGTAAGTCACACATTTCCCTTAAAAGCTAACATCTTTGATTTCAGTGAAGGCAAAGAGTCCCCTCAGATTTTGAAGTAAATCAAAGATTTTATTTCCAATAGGAGATAGAATTTCCAAAGCAAGCAAACAAACAAACAAACAAAAACCCTTATATACAATAGGAACAAATTGAAAATCTAACCAACATATTTCTGTGTTCTTAAGCTTACCCCTCAAGTAGTAACCTTTCCCTCTATGATTTCTGCTCTCTGGTTTTATAACTGTTATATTCTCTTCACATGGATATCAGATGCAGAGTTTTAAGGTTCAAGCAGTACTATTTGCCTCTGAACTGAAGGTACCAGAAACTGAATATAGAACTCTTTTGAGCTCTCAAGGATCAAAGTATTATTTGGGGACACCACAGCAGAGCAACACTTCTATTTTGATGATTAAAAAAATTTCTGCTTTCTCTCTACCAAAGAGAGGTTTAGGACCCCAAACTCTCAGGAAACAGTGAAGAGAGTGCCAGCATATCAAGACAAGTCATGATGTTTTCCATAGATCCCTTATCCTTGTTTTCAATTGATAATGACAGGCTGAATAATTGAAGATCAGGAAATTTTACTCTACCCACATTTGAACACTCAGACGTATCTCTGAAGAATCTTTATTTCCAAGTTAACTATACAAGTAATGACTGATCTCAATTTAATAAATTAAATCATATTTCAATTTAATCATTAAGATGAATTCTAAACCTTAGACTGGCCATGATTTAGTGGGAGAGTTTTATGCTAAAGTCAGGGTCTTGTACTCTTGAACAGTGAAAAAGGAAAGCAAGACAACTTTCATTAGAATTTTATCCCTATTCTTAACTAGAATTAATCTAAAATTAATTCAAAATTTCTTCCTGGCTCTGTTCTGTCCCCCTTGATAACTGCTTAGAGAGTAAAAAGAAATCATGTTGTTTAACATTTAACTGAATTTCAATTCCTTTGAACAGATGAATGCAGTCGTCTTCTAGCAGACCTCTGCTCTGACGTCTCCCAACTCCAAGTGTCCTGGACCCTCTGTTGGAAGATGATACTAGAGTACAATGCAGCAACAGGGACCAGTCAGGTCAGGACTCCATGAGCTCATGAGCTAGGAGAGCAACTTAGAGAAGAGGAAGGATCATTTAACTTCATATTAGAAAAGCTGCATTTTCTCTGTACTTTGCTTCTTTCAACAATTTACATTACTTGCCTCAACTCTTTCCTCTGCAAAAGGAAGACATTGGTCATGATCTCATAGGGCTGTGAGCAAAAACATATATGAAAAATTCACAACCATGATATAATGGAACAATATTAGTTGTTTACACAAGACTTCAAGATTTTCCATACTGTCCTTGCCAGCTTCTTCTGTCCTCGTATATCCAAGACTTTCCATGCCCAGGGTTTCGATGGTAAGGGTACGGGGTGGGATATGTTACACTGAAATCAGGCAGCAGAAAGCAGGAGTCCAAGGTCTAAACTGAACTTGAAGGTACTTGGTGGAGTCCATTTTTGGTAAGGAAGGAAAAGAGAATGGTAAAGACTGGCTGAGGAAAACTTCTGGCCCCCCAGCTTCCAGTTACATTTTCCTTAGATCTGTCCACATCTACTACACCAGTGCTTTCCGTGTTTTATTGTGTAAACATCACTTTGGTATCTTGTTAAAATCCAGATTTTTGATGCAGTAGGTCTGGCCAGAAGAACCGCATTTTCAACAAGCTCCAGCCAAGGCCATTTGAGGACTTGGGTAACACCTGGAGTAACAAGGACCTACCTCACCCTCCATGATTTAGTGCCTCGCCCCCCCCTTACACGTCTTACCCATGTCCTTGCACTTTACCTTCTAGTAGGACCAAATTGTTGTTTCCAGGAATATTCTAGTTGTTTCTTACTCTATACTTTAGCTCATCCTAATTTCTATGTTTAGAATATTCTTTTAACATCTCTTAGACCCTGCCAAAAGAGTATCCTCTTCAGGAATTTATCCTGTAAGCCTCCAATTTTCATTGCTGCCCTATTCTCTATTCTACAGTGCCTTCATATCAAGCTTTACATTTATGCAGCTATTTCTTCCCACTGGACCCTGAAGTTAGGAAGAACAAGAACTCATCTGAGTTCCTATACCCACATTTTCTAGCACTCTTTGTGGTATACTAAAACCTCTGTAAATATTTGCCCAGCCAAGGAGTGTATAAAGCACACTAAATTCTAGACCCATACCTGACCAGGCAGTTGAGGATCAAGTAGAATGTCAGTCCCCCCATAACAGTCTACTATACTCACTATGAAATAACACCTAGTCGACAATGAGCGCGATTGTGACAGATGAAAAGAAAACACAAACAGAATATGCATCTCTGAAAAACTTACCTGGCAAAGTGGATTAGGTTAGTGTCTGTGTGACATGCCTTGAGGACATCAGTGAGTCTCTCACACCCATCCTGTTTGTGCTGAGACATTACCAATGTCAGGACACTCGAGGTATGGTTGTGCAACTGAGCTCCATCAGTTACCCAACTCTGCTCCTTATTTCTGAGGCACTGATTCCCTCACCTCCCCTACACTTGCATTTTCATTTCGTGTGTGTGTGTGTGTGTGTGTGTGTGTCTTTTTAGGGCTGCAACCAAGGCATATGGAGGTTCCCAGGCTAGGGGTCGAATCAGAGCTATAGTTGCCAGCCTACGCCACAGCAACGCCAGATCCGAGTCATTTCTGGGACCTACACCACAGCTCACACTGAGTGAGGGCAGGGAGCAAACCTGCGTTCTCGTGGGTATCAGTCAGGTTCATTAACCACTGAGCCATGACAGGAACTCCTTGCATGTTCCTTTCTGATGCTTTGTCTATGGTCTTCTTGATACTACCTAGCCAGGAATGGAGGGGGCCAGGTCCTCTCCTCTCCTCTCCTCTCCCTTTCTCAAAGCTGAAAAGAAGGAAGTGTGGTAATCCATCAAACAAAGGAAACGGTCTCCCACAGTCACTTGGGCACTAAAGAGATACCAGGCCAAACATATTTCCCTTCATCACATTCCTTCTCTTCCCATTACAAATCTTAGCTAGTCTTCTCTGGGCCTAAGAGATCTTTCCTGACACTATTAATGGAAAATTAGATTTAAGAATTCTTCCCTGACATAAACTAATAGATGTAAGATTAAGAAGAAGAGGTTTAGAGGTGTATTTGTGTTCCTACTGTGACCTCGAAATAGCATATTCTATTTCCAACGTACAGAAGAAACTCAAATTGAAGATTAACATCACAGGTAATGTATTTTGGCATTATGTGTCTAATATGCTTCTATAATCATTAATTATTTGAATTGTCATGTAAAATGAGAACCATTTGTTAACATTTAATATACTGAACATGCAGGGAATCAAAAGTAATAAATGAAGGTGGTTAGGAGCTAATGAGAAGAGCTGATGAGTGATAGGGCCAACATCATTACTATCTTGTCAACAAAGAAGACCTATTTGCACACCAACAAACCAGAGCAAAACAGCAACGCGGTAATGCAGTTGTTATACATAGCCAAAGAAATAAGCTAATTATCTTTCTTCATAGATGGGCTATGTTTATCTGATTAGGATATTTACTTTAAAAAACTAATGTATATTGTTCCATATCCTTCTAGTGGAAAATTAAGAATATATTATTATTACTATTTAAGATTAAAATAAATCTCCAGGACTCTACAATTTAGGTCTGTACAGCATGACATACATAGAAATAAAAGAAAATGAGTATGAATTTCCAGATTTTTATAATGCAGATTTCATTGCCATCAAGATGGTTTCATAATTTAAGATAATGTAAAACAACACCCAATTCAGAGTAATGTGGGGCAAGGAACTTTTGGCTTACTAAACTGTACAAATTACAGGGTAGTTTTCAATCAGAGTAGACTATTGGATATAGGTAGAATTTAATACACATTATAAACTTATCTGTTTAATTAATAATTGGAAACACGTAACTTTAATAAACTCTATGCTAAGACTGAATGTACATTTTCTAATTTAGTTTTCACAATAGCCATGAACTTGATCCACCTTTCATTCCTATTTTAGGGTTAAAGAAATTAAAGCACAAGCCACTATGGAAGATAGTGTGGAGGTACCTTAGAAAACTCTACATAGAATTACCATATGACCCAGCAATCCCACTCTTGGGCATATATCCAGACAAAAATTTCCTGGAGAAAGACACTTGCACAC
Source organism: Catagonus wagneri (assembly GCA_004024745.2). Taxonomy (NCBI): domain Eukaryota; kingdom Metazoa; phylum Chordata; class Mammalia; order Artiodactyla; family Tayassuidae; genus Catagonus; species Catagonus wagneri. The sequence continues at coordinate 61,902,945 of PVHT021183693.1, read as the reverse complement.
ACATGTTCACTGCAGCACTATTCACAATAGCCAAGACATGGAAACAACCAAAATGTCCATCGACAGATGACTGGATTAGGAAGATGTGGTATATATACACGATGGAATACTATTCAGCCATAAAAAAGGATAAAATAATGTTATTAGCAGCAACATGGATGGAATTAGAAACCCTCATACTGAGTGAAGCAAGTCAGAAGGAGAAAGACAGATGTCATATGAAATCTCTTATAACTGGAGTCTAAAACACAGCACAAATGAGTATCTCAACAGAAAAGAAAATCACAAACTTGGGGAACAGACTTGTGGTTGCCAAGGGGGGGGAGGGGGGAGGGATGGGAGGGAATGGGAATAACTAGTGCTTTAATGATGGAATAGGAAGGAGCTCCAACTGTATTGCACAGGGAACTATATCTAATTACATGTGACAAATCCATATATGTACATGTAACCGAGTCACCACGCGGTGCAGTTGGAAAATCTGACAGAAATCTGTAAACCAGCTATAATGCAAAAAAATAAAAATAAATAAATTAAAAAAAACCCTAATTATAAAAAAAAAGAAATTAAAGCACAGTTACCCAAGGCATATTAACTATAAGTAAAGAAATCCACACATAATGTCTTCTAACATTCAGTTAATTTTTTTTCTATGAAAATTGTTAAAGCAAAATAATTTTAGTCTTCTGGCTTTATGAAATTCTTTGAAATTAAGGTAGATTTCCCCATTAAGAATAAGACTAAAATTTGTTAGCAGAAAAAATATTTTTAATAAATATGACTTTTGCATTTGGGATTCTTCATGTAAAAAGTAAGTGTTCTAACCAAATCTAAAATTCTGTGGTGCTATATATGCAAATGCTTAGTTATCAAAAAAAAAGTCACAAATGTGGTGATATCCAAATTTTTAAGACTCAACAGTAATTCTGCCAATACCAGGTGTTCATGGATTTTCCAAATATTATGAAGGAGCACTTTATGATATAATAGTAAAGACTGGACTAGAACACACATACCATTTAATTCCACTTCAAATGTCAGATGGCATTACATCTAAATCCTTTTCCAATCACTTCCATTTTACTTTCAGTAATTTATTGGGGGGGATGGCAATTATTGTCATGCATGATAAATAAGAAGAATATGGTTAACTTATTTACAATAATACTTTTTAACATGTGTAAATATAAAGACCACTTACACTGAATTAAATGACATTTTGAAATGTGAATAACCTAACACAGCGCCTGGCACATACCGGCTACTGAATAAAGATTACTTTCCATTTATTTTTTCTATGTCCCTCTTCCAAGAAATTTAGTCAAAAGGGCAATTAACTTACATGATCTGTGTATAGTGCTCATTTATTAAAGCGCATCACACAGTTAATTCAATATCTGTTGGGTCTTTACATTGAATAGAACGTTATACAGCCTCTTTGGGGACTGAAGAAATTTCGTAGTCACTTGGACAGGCAGTTTTACAGGGTGCAAATTTAGAAAATGATCTATAAATTTTACTCAAAAACAAAAAGTCATTTTCACTATATTCTGCATGACAGGTAACCCTATCCTTTAGAATGTTTGCTGACCTAATGACTAATTAATATCAAAGAAGACTCTACTTTATAAATGTCAACCACCTAACACCATCAAACTTTAAAAGAACTTCCTAGTGTCTGTGGGTCCCCTTAACAGACTAGGACAAAGAATGAGTGTGTGCTTGTTAATAATGACTTTTAGCAACACCCCTGCTGGCTCCTTGGACATTGGCACTGGGAGGGTCTGGGTTAATGCTTCTTCACCTTGAGTGTGTTTCAGAGACCTTGAACAACTTGTTATTAATTCTGATTCCAAGGTCCTAGCCCCAGATTTTCTGATTCAGTAGATCTCTAAAGTGGATTCCAGACATCTTCAATTTTCACAAAACTCCTAAGAGATTCTCATCCAGACTGTTCAAGAAATACACTTTCGAAGATACAGATAGCTGGACCCAGTCTGAGATCACACAAGAAGAGAGAAAGGAAGAAGAAAATGTTGCTATTTTGTTCTTGCTCTCCACAACCTTAGCCCATTCCTGCAAAGAACAAGATATGGTTTTCATTGGGTTTTGCTTGTTTATCTACTTTTTCTAAAGACTCTCACTTCTATGAAGGATTTGGAGAATGTGATTCTAACTGATTGTATCTCATTAGCCTTCTTCAGATACAGGTATGAAGCAGTGGCTGAGACTGGGGAGGACTGAGGCCCAGTAAGCCTAGCAAGCTGAGTTTGACTTTCCTCCCCAGTGGGTGAATGTAGTGGTGTTCCCTTCATAACCTCTCTTAATTGAATTGTAAGTCAGTCTCCTTAGTAACCTGTTCTTTGTTCAAGATAACTACCAGGTGCCTTCTAGCCTCAAAGCTACAGAAAGCTCTTCCTATAAGCACTCTTTCCTCAAATCTCTTTATCCTCCCCAGCGGGTCCTTTATAGTCTCTTCTCTCCTGCTCCATGCATGGATACTAGAGCTGTAAAACTCCTGACAACCCGAAGACTGGAAACCAGGCAGGTAAAATAGAATCATCCTTTCTCTTTCATTTTTAATTTAAGTGGTTAATTTTACAGGTTGATGCAGCTGTAAGATACAAAGTCTATAAAGGGAGAAAGAGTTAATAGATTTTTATCAGCCGTGTCTCCTGAGGTGTGGACAAGCACCCTCCTCTTCATTCTAAACCTCAAGAAAAAAATGCTGAAGGAAGTGAAGAAGTCTCTTTGAAGATGTTTTCATTGGAGTAGAGCTGCTGCAGTGGCACCCCAAAGTTCTACTTCTGTGGCACATGAAGTTAATAAATATGCAAATTAAATCACTGGGTGCTACTAGCCCAGCCATTCACAGTAGAGTAATTATCAAATCAACTGACAGCTTAAAGCTGGTACACCCCTTGCTGTGACAGCTTCAGCACAGATTTTTGCTTAAAGTCTTATCATCCGTCCCTGATAAGATGAGCAAGGGACTTCCCAGGATTCCTCTTGTAAATGTTAAGGTAGTATTTTGTAAAGCTACAGGGGCCTCTCCGAGGCAGGGGTGAGAGATGAGAATGACAGACAAGAAGCCATCATAGCAGAGGCCAAGGATTTTACCGGGTTGGAGCAGCCCTACCAAGAGTGGGCCTCTCTGTAGGATTTTGAGAACATCTCCACCTACAGAGGCAATACAAGTAAAATTTTGTGCTTATTTAGGTCAGCTTTCTTAGAATCATCAGAAACTTGGAAAAACTAAAGACTCTCAAGCTCTCTTCCTAGAGATTTTATTTCAGAATATTTGGGGTAGGTAGAGTTCAGCACTTAATAGGTTTATCATGCTCCCCAACGACAGGTGAATTGTAGCCATCAAAAGAACCATAATAAATAAACCCAAGCCATAAGAACGTGATTTCCTCAAGAACCCACATCAAAACTTGAACTATGAAGGTTTTAAATGTGTCTGAAAATTGATACTCTCCTGTGGAAAAGTGGGGCTTACATCCCCTCCTGTTGAATGATTGAAGGAGATGAACAGAATGGATCCAAGTCATGACAAATAAATCTTATGATGGAAAAGAGGATTCCAGAATCTGCCCTACCCTACATACTCCTTGTACAGATGAGACACGTTTTTGAAATATTTTTTTCTGACAGACAACCCAACATTTTCCAACACGAGGACTCTTATTTTTTTTTTTATGTTAAAAACAATCACTGGATACTTACATGATAGCAGTATTCATGTTACAAAAATGCATATTTTGTTTCTAACCATTACATTTTTTTTTTCCTTTTGTCATTTTAGGGCCACACCCGCGGCATGTGGAGGTTCCCAGGCTAGGGGTCTAATCAGAGCTGTAGCCACCGGCCTATGCCACAGCAATGCAGGATCTGAGCTGCATCTGCAATCTACACCACAGCTCATGGCAACGCCAAATCCTTAACCCACTGAGCGAGGCCAGGAATCGAACCTGCAACCTCATGATTCCTAGTTGGATTCGTTTCCACTGAGCCACAATGGGAACTCCTCTAATCATTACTTCTAATACATATTTAAAGTATCAGTTTGTATCTGTCACACAGCCTATAGGTGATACTCTGCAAATACTAATTGAAGACTCTATCAGAATAATCATCTTCATTGCTCAGTAAACCTCAGAACCTAGTTCTTATAATAAGTTGATGCCCCTTTTCAATTTCCCATATCCAGACTCTCCAAAAGTGATCCTACATAATTTCAACCAAATAGGAATACGCTTTGAACTTGTCCTTGGCTCTTTCAACTTAATAGAACTTATTCCTAATAAGCTCTGTACACATCATCAGTCTTCCTATAAGTGAAGAAGTTGATGTGATTACTTGTGTGGTATATGGAGGAAAGAAAAGCTAAATTATCCTTTTAGGGATCCAGACAATCTCCACGTAACAAAGATGATGACATTTAAACTCTTTCAACAGTGATTTTTATTTTGACAACCCCAAATCATGCATAGATAAAATGTAGTCTCCACTAAAATACATATTGGTAAATTCTCAAGAATCTCAACTAATAAAATATTTCTAATTAATTCACATAACTCAAAATGGGAGTAGAAGAATATTCTTGTTATTTATGAAAATAGTGCTAAGTATTTTTTTTTCCTTTTTTTGTCTTTTTAGGGCTGCACATGCGGCATATGGAGGTTCCCAGGCTAGGGGTCTAATTGGAGCTGTTGCTGCCAGCCTGCGCCACAGCCACAAGGCCAGATCTGAGCTGTGTCTGTGACCTACACCACAGCTCACGGCAACACAGGATCCTTAACCCACTGAGCGATGCCAGGGATTGCTCCCGTAACCTCATGGTTCCTAGTCAGGTTCGTTTCCGCTGGGCCACAACAGGAACTCTGCTAAGCAGTGTTTTTCTTGCTGGAGTATTTTTAGCTCAGGTCCTGATAAATCTCTTTAAAAATGAGCTGGAAGAAGGGTTATTTTCATTGTGTTAATGATCTCCTGGTTAAGGAGAGAGCAGAAATAGCTCATGAAGGGAACTTGCAGGTGATAAGATGTATGGCAGGTATCACTGAAGTTCCTAAGATGTTATATAAATGAATGCAGAAAGGGTAGGGATATGACTCAAAGATAACAAAATGAGATTCAGCTTAGAAAAATGAAAACCTCTACATCTTGAGCAAAATAATTCAATGGACAGGAGAAACCTGGAGAGTTGTAACACTGATGGAGACCTGGACTTAATAATAGCGGACAAATTAGATATCAGTTTTCAGTGTGATATGGCTGTCAAAGGGGCTGATGCGATATTGAACTGAATACAAACATCCATTATGTTGCGGCAGAAGAGAATATAGAGAAATGATTCCCACCGTCCTTGATTCCAGTTAAGCTAAACTACAGCATTAGGATTCTTGACACTTGAGACGTGTTGAGAAATTGGACTGAGTACAGGGGATAGCACAAAATGACTGAAGAAATGGAATGATGTATTTATGAGAAAAGATTAAAAGAACTAAATATATATTATCTGGATAAGTAATAACAAACAGAGCTAGGGTAACATATAGTCAACATTTGAAAAGTATGAGGGCTACATAAATGTAAAAAACTAGCAATGGCATTAAAATAATATGAAAAAGCTTGTAAGGGGGGTGGCACAGTCTTAGTGTACAGTTAGCGGCTGAGATCACTTACTGACATCAGCTACATTGACAACAGTCGTTTTAGCTGCCATGCTGTTGCTGGAGAGCACTGGACAGACCCTCTTCTCAATCTCATGGTAGAGAAGCTTGAGCTGTTGGGAGCTGTTACCAGGAAAAATTAAATTTTGTGTACGGTGTTTTTAGTGCCATTCTTAACACCGGTCTCCATTACCATGCTCTCCAGTCAAAACATAATTTCCTCATCCTTGTTTCCAGAGCCCACAGCAAAACTTGCTTTTAAGTTTTGCTTAAAACTAGGAACTTTCCCCTTCTAAGTGAAACAATAGAGGGAAGAAAATGGAGGATCTGAATCAATTTATACCAAGATACTAGTCTGTGAGATAACAGTTTAATATATCTCTGAAATACATGCATAAGGGATAATATTGTCTTCCTCCTAAAGAACTCTCTGCTCAGAGAATGAGGAATATGTTCTGATACGGACCATCCCTGTGTCCTTCAAATTGAATCCTCTAAGATTTTAAGTAGCAAATGCTCATATTTGGAAGTGCCACTGCTGCACCATTTCAAGCTGCTAAGATAGCTGCAGCCTAGGCTTAGAGATTGAATGGGCTCAATTTAATAGATGCTTGAGGTTTTTCATTAAAACCCTAAACATCGAGAGCATGTGACATGCTTTATGACATATGAAGCTGCATGGGGGGATATTTTCATGAAACTACAACAAGTCAGGACATGCTCTATTGGAAGCATGGATGCAAGAGAAATATAACCTAGCTCCCTTCCAGCTCTAACATTCTACGACTCCATGATTCAATGACTGTAGGATCATTTTCATGATTCAAGAGTCAATACTGATGGATCCTGTCCAAAGTGAAAATGTGAGATGGAAAGTGAAAGAGAGATGAAAAGTTGTTCCATTATGTGTTAAGTAGTTACAATACCAGGGAGATACAATTTGGGAACAAAATGAGTGATGGAGTATGTAAGATTAGCAAACAAAAGGGGAAATCCAGAAAAAGAAAAAGAAAAAAGAACTGCAGTGACCATCCATCACTGATCCCTGGAGTGGAAGGGAAGAAAATGTGAAATTCCTGCACCTATTTGTGATGTATTTGGAAAGACAGAATATCTTGCTCAGGGGAAACTTTAAAGAGTCAGACATCTGCTATAGAGCAAACATAGTGAAACATGGGTCACTAAAGAGCCCCTAAGTTACAGAGAGGACAGGTTTGTGACCCTGAAAGCAGGCAATGCAGGAAGTGCAAAAATCTACCCTAGATCAGCCACTGACTGCCCTTAAGGGATTGATAGGGAATGTGAAAGCAATAAAATAATCACCAGGGTCCACTTGTTATTTATATTCTAATAGTAAAGAAAATAGCTTCTTAGGTTTCAGGTAATTTCCTAATACAAGTGCTTTAATGGAAACAAGATAGGCACCTGAGGCAGCCAGTTTAGTCAAACATGATCGGTAGAATGCATCACGCTGTGTCTAAAGTGACCCGTACTGCTGGCCACAGGCAGTCTTTATGATAGATTCAGGTCACTCGGGGTTTACTGATAGCGTGGCTCTCTTGTGTTGATTATTAGTGACCAAGCATAAGAACTATTTTTGCCATGTCTCCTCAATTTCTTCAGCTTCCAAGAGGCACAGCCTGGATCAACACAACAGAAGATGAGGACAGAATGCAGGTCACTCTGAACTGCATAGACAGGCAGGATGAGCCAGCCTCCAGAGTCTGTTTTGGTTTCAACCACATCCAGATAGAGATTCTTTAACCCATTCTATATCTTGAAATAAACGTGGATAATTTTCAATTAAAGCCGCTGCATAGGCATTGTAAGAGTGTAAGACCATTATTTACAAGTAAGAAGGAAGCTATATAATGTGTGAAAATCCCCTTGGCACAATTTTAAGGTAATGGCTGTGCAAAAAAGTAACATTTCAAGAAATACATGGATTTGGGCTATAGCATGATAATCTCATCACCAGGAAAAAACTGAACAAAATATTAGCAGGAACATGTGATCAGATTTGAGTAGTGGTATGACCATACCTTACTCAATGCCAGGTTGTTCTGCCATATGGATTGGCTACAAGTATTAGGTCATAAGTGTACTCTATTTCTGCTTTTAGTACAAATCAGCTGTGATTTCATAGATATAGACAAGAGACAATCATAAAGATCTGAGAGGAAAAAGACTGTAAAACTGTAAAAGGAAAAGCAAATAATCCAAAATTCCCTTAGTCATCTATGGGTCATGGGACAAATAAGTCCAAACACGGAAGAGAATAACTGATATCAATCAGTCATTTGATTATCAAGCCAAAGTGGAATCGAGGGGAGACACAGAGACATAGGAACCACAATCTATATGCTTATAGCCTAAAATAAAGCAAGTTTTAAGAAATGCCCACATTTCTGTAAATATATAGAAATCAGAGACTGGGGTCTAAATGAATTTAAGGAAATCTGTTGATTTCATTGTTTTTCTGCTGGAAACTGTAGTTAGCCAGAACTAACTTTGGACCTTGAGTATTAAACTGACTGTATAAATGTATCTTCTTAGTTTTCTTGAGCGTCAGAATAATAATACTTACTTCTAAGGAGTTTTTTATGGCTTAAGTATACTTATGAGGCTCCTGACACATTTTACATCTGGATAAATAGCCATTATTCAATTATTATAGGGCTTGCATGTGAATTCATTTTGGAGTCATTTGGGGAGGGGGTTCTAGATATTGGCATTAAATGCATTTCAGATATGGTGATTATAGGGGGTGGAATGGAAGAGGCTGGAGGTAGAGATTTCTTTAGAAAATATGGTATGGTTAAATAAAATATCCTTTGAAGGGTTTATCAATATCTTTGTAAGTTTACATTGAGTTTCTGTATAATGTTTTCTCCCCTTGATTCCACTTTGGCTTGATAATCAAATGACTGATTGATATCAGTTATTCTCTTCCATGTTTGGACTTATTTGCATGTATATATTTTATTTGTTCAACAAATATCTATTGAGCATATAATTTTGTACTAGGCATGGTGCCAAGTACTATGGATAAAAATATAGACATAGTCCCTGTTCTCACAAAGATTGCCATCTATCTGCCTGTTATATTTGATGAGGTAAAGTTATTTAATGCCAAATAGTATCCTGTGCATTAAAATATGGAGGAAGATGATTCTGAGCAACTTATAAGGGAAATATGTATGGGATTAACTGTACGTAGAAGATCAACAATCTCATACTATTGGCATCATTATTACTACATCTACAAAATAATTTTATCATTGTAAAATTGGAGAAATTAGAATTCTGCAAGGCTTTCAACACTCAGATCAGGGGTCACCTGGAGAAATGAGAACTAGATCCTTGTTCCAAGGTTCAAGATTCAGGGTATGTCAATCTTCTCTTTTACGTAAATGAGCAGAGAATTAACTACCTTATTTGAATGATAATCATTAAAATACGATGTGTGGACTTTCAGAAACAGGCAAATTGGAATGGATATTTTGTTACATGCAATAATAAAATTGTGCTCAAAAGTTCAATTATTTCCATAATTTCAGGTTTTAGAGTTTTATTTTCCCCCAATTTCCAAAAAAATGTTACTTTATAGAAATTTTTTCTTTGATTAATCTGAGAAAGAAAATAATGTTTTGCTAACACTTACATATTTCCCTAGGAAGACCAGTAAGTATTCCCTAAAATTCAGCATAGCAGTTTCAGTTGCTGGTCAAGCTACTAAGCCTAGAGGAGATGGCATAACTAGTTGATGAAAAAACAAAATGCAAAACAAAAGAGAAACAGAACATGGAATTAGGGATAGTTATAACTACTGATTGCTTCCTACTGGAGTGTTCATTTCTTATGAATGCTAGGTTGGTGAATAAATAAGGTGTGTCACAGATATTATCTAAAATAAGAACACATTTTGAAATGAGATGAAGGAAAAAAAGAGGTATTCTGCAAATTAAAAAGTCTGAGTGTAAATTATTAAAATTAACACAAATCCTAAAAGAGTTAGACTCTGGAACCTCAGGCAAAACTTATGAAAAAGAAAATTACCTTTTAATTGCAAATAACCGTATTGCAACAGATAAGCATTTCATGGAGATGGGTGCTACTTTGCATTGTTAGATGTTCCTATTAAAGAGATTTTTAAATTTCATGTGCACGATCTATGCCCAATGAGTTTTTCCTCTCCAACCAGAACAAATGATTTATTTTCTAAGAATTAGTGTGTCTTAGCAGATAGAGCTCTAATACCCCTATATTGCTGGCCTGAGTATCTGTGAGCCTTTGGAGCCCATTCCTGCTTTTATTTTCATTGTTATTAATTTCACTATCAATCACAGATTTTTAGAGGTGATACAATCCATACAGATCATTGCCTGACACTTTCATTTTGCAGAGGAGGACACTGAGAACTAGAGAGGCTACATGTACTGTCACATGTCACACAGGTACTTCAGGCAAGTTTGGGCATTTATTCATTCAATAAATATGCATTAAGTGTCAACCATGTGTCAGTTTGGGTTCTATACCTATGCTACCACAGTGGTCTCCTGACATATCCTCAAGTATCTCCTTCTCTCTCTCAACATCTTTAAATCTGTATGTTCATTTACTCATCCTCATTTACAAATCCCTCTACTCCTAAAATCAGTTCCTGGACTTAATAAACTAATAAAGATGATTTATTTGTGTATAGTTCTAAAAAATATCCAAGCAGTGCTCTTAATTTATGTTGAAAACAATAACACAGAAAAGCCACTTTCCACAATGGCAGAAAAAACCCAAAGTATTCCTAGAAGAATGCGGGGTAAGTACATTTTCTAATTTTGCTTAGAGCTATGCATTGAGCACTAGAAAGCTGATCATTTTATACTTACAAGACAGAACAGAGTCATAATAAAAACAATGCTCCCGTCTACTCACTCTTCATGAAAAGAAGCTTTGATGCTGAAGATCAGTCTTTTGCTGCTGTATACAGAACTTGCCTCTTCTTACCTATTTTCCTCCTTAACTTGAAGAAGCATTTTCACAGTTGGTAGGTTAGTCAAATAATTGCTTCAGAAAACACATATTGGCTCTTTTAAGACGTATAGGCAGATTCATTAAGGCCAGTTTAACATGGTCAGGCAGTAACAATGTATGTGCAGAGAACTGACACTAACGGCAGCTGAAGGATTTGATCACTTATATCAGGGTAGCCTTCTCACTCTTTCTTCCTTTTACTGTCTAACTCATTCTCTGCCTTTCTCCCTCTTCCCCTCCTGGTCTGTCTCTGCCTGTCTCTGTCTCTAAAATACTTGCTTTCATGGACTGCAAGAGTTTCTATTTTAAAAATAACCCATACGATGGATATTAAGAACAGAAATTGCAGGTAATGAGACAGAATCAGAAGGGCAAGTATACAGTCAAAATTAAGGATAGGACCATTGCTCCATGATTCATCTACACTAGAACCCAAGAAATGCACAGTGGGTTTCAGGTGATCTTTTTCTCTTACTTATAATCTTAACAATTGGAAATAGAAATACTGCATTTTGAAGATAAAGAAATATGGCAACGTGGAGAAATGGGGAAAAAAATCAAATGAGAGATGGAAAGAAGGACAGGGAATGACAGACATAAAGAAGTAAATGAGGTGGAAAATAATACCCTCCATCACTTATTCAATATTTTTTACAAGTAGACTCTGAAGTATGTAAGAGAAGTAGAAAATGAAAGCCTAGGATATGCAGAGTGATCAAACAGCTGTCTGCTTGGTACACCTGCTACCACAGCATAATTATCAGCAGCACTCTTCACTCTCAAAAGTTTCCAAGTCCAAACAATAAATTACAAGGTCATTCATACTAAGGATATAAATTATTCACAATAGGTTTGGAATTCTACAAGCGGATAAAATTTACCTCACCTCTCATTTATAGCCCATTATTTATGTAGACAAAGAATCATACTCTTCATGCCTAAACACAATGAATTTGATCCCAGTCAGAATAAACTCAGTCACAGTCGTGTGAACTAGGTGAATCCCCAGCCCAGCACCAACACACCAACAGCTTAGTGTACTTAGCATATGACTTCACCGTCATGTGTTCAACTCCCTTTCTCTTTAACAAGGCACCTGACATTCAAGGGTTGGTTCACCCTATTTTACATGAGGAAAGGGCAGTGGTAATTAGAAATCGCTACATTGCTAGGAACAGGGGTTCTCTAAATCCCAGTGTCCTTAATAGTAAATTAAAGGTACATGACTATGAAACCAATAGAAATTACCCTTCACTCCCATTGCACTGAAAATTTTAGTTATGGGCATTTCCTACTGGTGAAGCAAAATAACCACCAATTGCAGGATTAATCCTCACTAGAAGCTGTTTTCAAAAACAGCTTTTCTATTAACCAATTACTTCTGTAAAAATTTAAATTTAAAAATCAGTACAATCACATATGAAAACATCAAAAGTTTCCTGATGAGGAAAATTGACACTCTTATTCATTGCTGGTGACCTGTTTGGAAATTACTTGGCAGTATCTATTAAATTTAAAACATGTATTACTTTTTTTTCTGCTTTTTATGAAGGCACCTGGGGCATATGGAAGTTCCCAGGCCAGGGATCAGAGCTGCAGCAGCTGGCATACACACACACAGACACACACAGACAAACACACACACACACACACAGATTCTATAAATAATTGTTGAGCACTACCAGACATATTTATATCACTGAATTACAACAGTAATAAAGTAATAAAAAACAGCTCCTTACCTTCAAGGAACTTATATTCTAGTGGGCAGGGGTGTAGAAAAAATAAATAAAATATATAACATGTACAATGGTGATAAATACTATAGGGAAAAAAAAAATCAAGCAATGTAGTTGCATACAGGGAGTACCTTAGGAAGCAGTGATGGTTGGGGGAATCCTTTTATTTATTTATTTATTTATTTATTTATTTATTTATTTATTTATTTTTGTCTTTTTAGAGCCACACCGGCGGCATATGGAGATTCCCAAGCTAGGGGTCGAATTGGTGCTGCAGCTGCTGGCCTACGCCATAGCCACAGGAACGTGGGATCCGAGCGGCATCTGTGACCTACACCACAGCTCACGCCAATGCCCAATCCTTAACGCACTGATTGAACCCGCATCCTCATGGATCCTAGTGGGGTTCGTTAACCAATGAACCACCTCGGGAACTCCGGGGAATCCTAGTTTTAAATTAGATGGTTAGGGCATGTGTCTCGGGGGAAAAAAGACATTTGAGTAGAACCTGAAAAAGAAGTGAAAATGTAAAGTATATTTCTATTTTCTGAGAATGCGCCTATGTTTGTATATTTTGTATGAACATTAAGAGATGTAGAAAAGAGAATATACCACAGTATTAAATTTAATAACTTTAAGAATTAGAGAGATGGGGAGGGGGTAAGGTTGAGGAAGGTTATTAATCTTCTTCTTACATTTTTTATTGGTACAAATGTTACTTTTGACATTGAAATAATTAAGCAAATTAGAGCAAATAAGAATTAAATGGAGAAATGGAAAATACCAAAAATCAGATTAATAAATTTCCTGTCACAGCACACAGTATGTGCTCAATAAATACAGGTGGATCTGCAATACAAACATGTTCTTTTATCACTCAAGTACTCTCCAGGGTTTGGGAGATAAGGTAACTGAGGCCAACAGAGGTTATATATTGGTTAAGTACAGACAAGGTTTAATTGATGATGTTAGGTGCTCTATACCAATGTGTCTCTGAGGAATTTACATACAGAACATCCTCGGTAGTTTCTGTAAAGAAGTTTTCTCTCATAGCCCTGAAGACTGCCTGAGAGTCTGGAGAAATGGTTTCTATAAAGGCAGGAGGGACGTGGGAGCTGGGACTTGGGCAAGGAGAAGAGAATAAAGAGCTGCACGGTTGATGTGAAGGTAGCACACCTGCTGCGTTCTACAAGCAATACAATTGATTTGTGTGAGTTTTGCCTTTGTTTCTGCTCTATACCCTACCTTCCCAGTGGAGGTGCTATCAAACAAGAAAATGATGAAGGGAGAAGGAACATAATGAGGACACCTCAGCACTGAATAATGGAAAGGTGGCTTCAGCACCTGACAGGGGAAATGCAGAGAGGGCTGGCGTCTGCTAGGCTGTGAAAGGATCCTGAAGAATCTTCCAGAGTCAGCAGCACGTTCACATATATTCCCACCCATCCTGGCTCTCACATTATATGTAACAATATTCTTTCTCAACAGAGTTCCTCAGCCTGGACTAAAGAGACTTTTTCTGTTGATTAATAGAACACTCCACAGAAAACTACAAATGAATGGCAGTGATGAACCAATTAAATAAATAAAAGCACAGCCCCCAAAGTTGTTGTCTGCTTATCTGGATTGCTGCTGAAAATGTAAAAGACATTATTGCTACCTGGAACCATTCCCTTCAAACTGGATGCTCTAGCTCATGCAAGATGTGGATAAATACATTTGGAGCTCTTGAAATGTTCAAGGCTAGTTATTAACCAAAAGCCAAACAAAGGCATTATCTCATTTCTTCTCAGGGACAAACATCAGCTAGTTCCTTATTCATATATACTGATATCAGCAACATGTGAGTATTACCTTCTTCCAGGTAACAGAGTGTGAAAACATGGGTGACGATACCAGAGGTAATTTTAGCTAACCCTTCAGACATTGTGATATGATTTTTCATCACCTCTTGTAATTTGGTTAAAAGGTTAATCAGGCTCTGCCATATGTACAGATAGAGAATGCAGACGCTACTCTAGGTATTCAAGCAGAAAGTTCCACTTATCTTAAAAAAATACTCCCTGACTTCTCTGACATTTTCACCATTGAGATTAACTGTCAACAGAGGGGATGCTTATAAAACCACTTAACCTTCATATGGGGTGGGTTATAAAGGTATCTGGAAGAGAAAAGGGTTCTGATAGGTATGCAAGGAGTTAGCTGGATGGGAAAGGAGGAGATGAGACCATTTCAGAGCATGCCAGTCAAGCCAAGTGGAAAGGGAGCATTTTAGTGAGAAGCCAGGACTTCACATGGAAATCAATGCAAAGAGAAACTGAGGAGCAAGAAGAGAAGGCACAGGTGAAAACAGGAGTGAGAAAAGTCCAACCAACCTTGTTTACTTTACAGTGTCCATGAGAAACATTCTAACGGCAGGTCATTAAATAAATCTCTTTGAAGTTTTAAGTTCTAATATGAAAATATTGTTAGAGAAAAATACGGTTGTAGTTCCCTTACCTTGCCTCTCCAGAGAATATGGTGTGCCTCCAAACATTCAAAAAAACATTCAAAAAACATTCAAATAACTATTTGTTAAATTTCTAAAACATGCTTCCATATTACACAGTTTTTCTTGTAAGTAATTATAAAATATATCAATTGATTATTTTCTTTAATCCACGTGTATTCCATTCTAACAAGCATTACTTGTTTTACTGCCTTACACAACACAGTCAAAGAGATTGTCTTGGGGTCTCCTAGTGTAGTTATATAGGTTATTTGCCCCAGCATGGAATGGCTTGTCCTAAGTTTATTTAGTTTCTTCCCTTTGTCATTAGTTGCCTATACACAGAAATGCTTGTACCTTTTCCTAGGATTTGGAATATCTTTATATCCAATCTAGTTAAGATCACAAATACAGTTCACCTCCTCTACAACTCATTCAGCTGTGCTCTGTACCCTCAGAATCTTCACTACTTGTTCCAAATGTATTCCAAATACCTTCTGGATGGCAATGATTAATTCTAGTATGACCTAAATTAATCTGGGTATGATACTTAAGTAACAGCATGAGTATCATGAGACAGAGATGTAGCTACAGGTAAACCAAGAGGAAAGGAGGGTTAATAGTGCCACATGCCTGGGAATGTGACTAAGTTATTAAAAAGAGTTGGGCAACGTGCCTGGGAAAATTCAGACAAAGATAAATTATATCCCTCTATCTCTTGCTGAATTATTCAAAGTGATCAATTAACTCAGGCTAGATTTGCACATGAGTTACACAGTTTGAACCATATAATCATGGTACTTGACGATATTTAATTTAGCACTTTAGTATAAACAGTCTTGATATTGTTATTTAATTGCCCCATGTTCACAAGGTTTATTTTCTTAATAGGACTATACCCACCTTGAAGGTAGGAATCAAGTCTTCCCATCATGTGGGTTTTTTCCACAGCTCCTTAGATAGTCCAGTGCATGTAGAGGACACTCTATAATTCTATACTGAATTGAACTGTTATATATGTATCCTTAAAATTAAGCTGAAATGAGGATAATATAAACCTCCTTCTGCTACTATCCAGCCCAATGATAATAAAAAAAATGGGAAAAGAGAAAAGTGTGTAAGTGTACACATCAGGATATTATGTAATAAAAGTCATAAAATTCATTTTCATGCCATTTTAATATAACAGAATGCCTCAGTTATGTATATGCCACTGAAAGTTTACAGGCATGTGCATATTCACATAAGCAGTGGATTATACATTATGAGATCAACGTCAAGAAATAATAACTTGAGTCTATTAACCAAATGATTCAATTAAGAGAAAGTGTAAGAAAATTGTGTAGAAGAGCTTCTAAGATACCTAAAATGTATTGTATAGCCATTCGATGGTTTATCGCTTTTTTTTTTTTTCTGAACTAGCAAACTAGAGTATCAGTAATAGAGTTGCACTGACAAGAATTATCAGGGTCTGTAGAACCATTCCCACCATTTTCTTTTAACATCAACATTCATATTTAGCACTGATCAGTGAACATTTCAAGAGGTCTAAACTAACAGAATAGTCAGTCTTGCTTTACTTTCATATTCAAATTCTAAGATTAAGCAATTATCGTAGCCCTTCCAACTATACATCTCTGATCCTTTCTAAGACTACCCTTGGATTAAAATCCAAAGCAGGCATTTCTAGGATCAAATAACTGGATGCAAACTGCAGATCTTGCTGATGCTGGCTGCCTCCCTGCCTGTATCCTATTTTACCCATCTTTTTAGAAACACCTTGAACATCAGGCCTAGCCACCCAGGCTTGCTGTCGCCACTACTGTCTGAGCCATGGTTCTGCTAATTACCAAATATCTTTTCAGAGTTAGCCTTTGTTGAACTTATAGAAGCATAGCTCCCATGACTTTTCCTTAGCAATGAAGTAGCTTCTTCCTTGTACCTAGAATCACAGAATGTTTAAAGAAAAAAAAAAAAATTGAGCTCAAAGGGACTGAAAAGATCTGACAAGTTTAAAGCTGAATTGGGCATTTCATGTAAGCACAGAATTTTATGGTAGATTGCCTGAGGGTCCACCAGAGGAAAGAACAAACGTATATCTAGGACTCATACATTCTCTAAGGAAATAGAACTGAGTAGGCAATGGGGGAACCATCAATAGTTTTGTGATTGTGTAAGGGAAGATGGAGAAAGCCACAGACTTCTAATACTGCAGAAAAAGTGCTGTGTGTGTGGGTGTGATAATTTCCTTGAGGAAAAGAGGATTCAGAGTACTGGTTAAATGAACACAACACATACATCTAACTGGCATGACTAATTCCTCAGCATTCTACTCCGGATGTTGTTTGTTTCTTATGCAACAATACGCAACTGGCCTTTTTATTAATTAAAGTCAGTAGTTGATTCTTTTAGCTATATATTCTATAAAATGAAATCTACTAAGTAAAGATAACTTGGGTTCAGCATATACTTATTTTCCACATGTATATGTGCATATAAATTCTAAATATTAGGAGTTGAGAATCTGCAATAAAAGGAAAACAAGCAAATTCATATGATCTGCTTTGCATTTTCTTTTAAGCTGATTCTTTTTTTAAAAAAAAATAAGCTTTCCTGCTGATTAGGAATGATGATATGAAAATACCTTTTAAAAATTATTTCCACAGAAAGTCAGTTTCTTATAATTATAGACCTAATCAAGAGTTAGCCCCTTAATTTAACCTTACAGCAAGATCATCAAATTGCAAAACATGATCACTAGATCTGACTACCTCGATATTACTTGTTATAGTTAATGTTGAAAACTATAATTTTATAATAAGATAAAAGCAGATTTCATTCATTTAATCTCTATGTAATTAAATGGAAAAACTGGTTATATTTTATTAAAAAGTAATTATTTTCAACATTTTCCCTGAGAAGCAAATTACCAGAATTTTCTTTGACAAATATGAATCTTTTGTGAAATCACTGGGGACTTTATGGAATCAAAGTCTTTTCAAGTTCAAAATAGACAATGAGTGTCCTGCTGAGATTACTCTGAATACTGATGATGGATGACACCTATAGGTATAAAGAGTAAAGTAGATAAGCCAAAACCATGCACAGTAGTAACTAAATCATTCACAAAAGCCTGGTCTAGGACTCTTAAAACCATAATTCACCCTGCATATCACAAGACAATAAAACAAAATATTCGTATACAGAGTATAATCCTCAAAGATATGGTTGAGTATGCAAACTGAATTTTTTTTAAGACCAGTTTTATGTATGTACTACATGGATTTTTAGGTAAGGTTTATAACCACTGGACCCAATTATCTTGTTCCAAAACTAATATAAATAAATAACAAACCCTGATAACAAACTCTTCAAAATGTTTTATATCAGTTCATGTTCTTCAGTGAAAGAAACAGAAAATTTCCACCAAGGCTTAATTAAAGTAAGGGGAAAAATGGAACTGCCTTGTTTCACAAGGTAAGACAGAGAATAAAAACAAAAAATTTTTTCAGTTGAACACTCAGGTCTTAAGAAAGTAAAATAGCAGGGAACCTTTAGAGAGCATGGAGGCAGGAAGCCACAGAGAGTCTCCTGAGGTCTCATCTCCAGGGTGCACAAGTTCCAATCACTTCCCATCCTGCTCCACATCCAGCACTTCTAGCAGGCTCCATACTCAGAGTGCTGAAGATACCTGTTCAGTCCAGTGCCCTAACCAACACGGAGAAGGCTTCATGGTTGATAGTGGATACAGCAACAGGTGGAAGGCAGGAGTGTCAGTTCCCCAAAGAAAAAGCTAGTTGCCTTTACAGGAATAAAAGAAATGCATTCTGAATGAAGGCCAAATCCCTTCATTCAGTATAGGTATTTGCTGGACTTCAGTAGGAAGCTCATATGTGGGGAATATATAAGTATAGGAATGTTGCTGGATGGCAATAGTCTTAGGAACAAGGTAGCAACCTCAACTGCAAGGACATACAAGAGGGAATAGAAGAGAAGCTAAGATCCTCCCCACATTTGGAAGGAAAGTAAGCTTTGCTATGCCAAGTTTCATCTGACAGGAGAATGAAAAGCAAATGAACAAACAACAACAAAACAGAAGCCCATTAGTTATGCTCAGTGCTAGAATACAATAATAAATTCACCAGTTAGAATTTTTTTGGGGAGGAGCTTTTTAGGGCTGCACCCATGGCATATGGGGGTTCCCAGGCTAGGGTTGGAATAGGAACTACAGCTGCTGGCCTACACCACAGCCTCAGCAACGCAGGACTGGGGCCACATCTGCGACCTACACCACAGCTCATGGCAACACCGGATCCTTAACCCACTGAGAGAGGTCAGGGATCAAACCCGCAACCTCATGGTTCCTAGTCAGATTCGTTTCTGCTGTGCCACAATGGAAACTCCTAGAATGCCTATTTTTTTTTAAACTTTGATACAAGTGATGTACCAGATGAAAGACCTGTCTTTATGTAGACCTGTTTCTACTTTCTTTTTTTTTTTTTTGGTCTTTTTTTTACCTTTTGTCTAGAGCCGCACCCCCGGCATATGGAGGTTCCCAGGCTAGGGGTCTAACAGGAGCTGTAGCTGCTGGCCTTCACCACAGCCACATCCACAGCAACGTGGGATCCGAGCTGCGTCTGCAACCTACACCCCAGCTCACGGCACTGCTGGATCCTTAACCCACTGAGCAAGGCCAGGGATGGAACCCACAACCTCATGGTTCTTAGTCAGATTCGTTAACCACTGAGTCACGAAGGGAAGTCCCTACGTAGACCTGTTTCTATACAAAAATCTTAACTGAGTAAAAGTCCCTACTATGAAATAAAATGTAAGGTGTTCACATATTAGATTTTAATGATAGATTCCACTAGTTTCAGTACAATTTTCAAAACAGTAATGTATAAAACTATGGATTTGAAAAATGTATCTGGTAATTATTCTTTCCCACCAAAGAGTACTTTTGGAGTTATATAGGATGTAAAGAAATAAACAGTCTAGTTATAAACTTTGGACTGTATTTAAATATCTGCCTATCTCCCTTTGATAGCTTTACCATGCATGAAATATCCTTTGCCATACTAAATAAAATCTGGCTGCCATGAAAGAAATTTTGGTTTACTTGAGTCTTTCAATGGTAGTTACTATAAAACATATTTTAAGTTGTATTTTAAACTTATTGAGGATAAAGACTCTGAGTCTAGTTCTTTTCTACACTAGGTGCATCTATACTATGTATATAATTTATTCGTTTAATTAGTTAATTCATCAACCAATGTGTAAAGATTATTTCCCCTTGAATTAGTAGGTCCTGAAAGAAGATAATTTTTCAGTATGCTTATAAACACACAGGATCAAGAGGCTGAAACTTTCCAAATGGCAGAAATAATATAGACTTGTCCTCTCTTTAACACCGCTCTATGTGATCACTCTGTACTAGACCAATCATGTCCTCTTGATAACACAGAACAATGTCAGAGGTAGACCTAGCTTCAAGCACCTACGTTGTGTAAACACTTCATAGCTTGTGCTCTTAAGCAGCTTTTGGTAGGCCTTTGGAAAATAAAACACCAGGCCTTTGGAAAGTAAAACACCAGGGAATAGAACTTGAAGGCAGGAACTCAATGGGAGTTTTCTTAGGTTTAGTCCCTAGGATGGCGAGATCCAAGACAATACCCTGGAGAATGAACTACAGTTTACCTGAAGTAAACTTTATGTTGGTGCTTTTCTATTGCAGTGGGCCAAAAGAGACTGGATTTCCCTGAGGTCAAATCTTACCTCTATCAAAAGCATTTCTTGGAGTTCCTGTCATGGCCCAGTGGTTAACGAATCCAACTAGGAACCACGAGGTTGTGGGTTCCATCCCTGGCCTTGCTCAGTGGGTTAAGGATCTGGCGTTGCCGTGAGGTGTGGTGCAGGTCTCAGATGCGGCTCGGATCCTGTTCTGTGGCTGCGGCATAGGCCAGTGGCTACAGCTCTGATTAGAGCCTTAGCCTGGGAACCTCCACATGCCGTGGGTGCGGCCCTAAAATGACAAAAAAAAGGCAAAAAAAGAAAAGAAAAAAGAAATGGTAGATCCATTCTGTGCACTTAAGGTTTACCTTCTCTGCTTTGCCTTAATAATGGTGACTGGGATTAAGGAATAATTCTAGGTGCCAAAGTCAAAGACCTATTTATTTTGCCATGTCATAGTATTTTTTGAATCTTTCTTAGCAATCACACATTAGATTGTCTTCTTGAGCCATTTTCTAGCCATGCACATTGCCTAGCCTATCACAAAATATGAATAGTAGGGGAGGGCATGAACTGATTGTATTTGCCTGACTTGGGAAATAATAAGGCAGCTGGCATATCTTGTACCTAAAATAATTACTCCCATGCCTTACCTAAACACTACCTAGATACTTCCAATTGGCAAATTAGACATTAACAACCTGTTCAACAGCAACTGATTAGATTAAGGTAAGATAACTGGATCATTTCATTAGAAGAGTCGAAGGTAAGGGCATAGCCCAATATGATCTTATATTTCTTATTTTATTTAATTTTATTCATTTTATTTTATTTTGGCTTTTAGGTCCATACCCACGGCATATGGAAGTTCCCAGGCTAGGGGGCGAATTGGCTATAGCTGCCAGCCTACGCCACAGCCACAGCAATGCCATATCTGAGCTGCATCTGCGATCTACACCACAGCTCATGGTTAACACTGGATCCTTAACTCACTGAGCAAAGCCAGGGATCGAACCACATCCTCATGGATCCTAATAAGGTTCATTAACCGCTGAACCACAGAGGGAACTCCAAGATCCTATACTCCTTGAATATGTGTATCTGAGGACTTAAACCAGAGAAATCATGACCACTGACATCCTCAATATAGTACCACTGAGCTATTTCCTAAGCTGGGCCTGGAGTATATGTGTGCTAAATACTTCATAAAACACAAAAAGAAAAGTCAAATGGTCACCTATTACAAAGACATTAGGACTTAAATATATCTTAAGTTTGTGTACCCCTTTTATTTCCTCACTTTCTATCAAAAGGACATACTTCTTTTTGACTTAAGTTTCTGAATCATCTCTGAACAAGGTATTTCTTTCCCTTCTTTACATTTAATTCATTTTCTTACCTTTCCATTTATGTCATGAAACCACTGCTTACAAGCAAGAATACTTATTCACTGGTTCTCTTATCTTTGTTTCCTGACACATTCTTTCCAGACCTAAAGACTGTGACTATGTGCTATCCCAGCACGTGCTGGTCTATAAGCACAAATGAACATTCTCCTAACCTAAGTTCACGAGTGGCAGGTGAGTGAGTGGGAGCAAAATTGCTTCTGGTAAATGCAGGTGGGTGGAAAATTTTAGCTGCCTGATAGGTTCTTCTAAATGCTGTAATAATATTTCTCATTTAATTAATAGTGTGAGAAGAGCACTGGTAAAGGCTCAGAGGGATGCCTACTGTGTTCTTCTGCAGCTGTGCACACAGGAGGTGGTGAACCTCTTCTGACAAGTTAAAACCATGATAATATACAGTAAAATGGGCTGAAGGCAACCTTATACTCATAAATCCAAAAGAGGTGATTTCCAAGAGTGGGCAGGAATCATGTGGACTATTCTATAAGCTCTCCAAATAACTTGCTTAAAACTCATGTAGCCCATCTGCATATCAGAAGATTATATATATATATATATATATATATATATATATATATATATATGTGTGTGTGTGTGTGTGTGTGTGTGTGTGTATGTGTGTATATATATATATAATGTATATATACACACATATATAATTAATACAGAAAAAGATTGAGTAGGCAGTTAAAACAAATCTCTATAATTAACAGTGATTATCTAGATTTCAGACAAAGAGACCAACTGGAGGCAAACTAATTTAGATTTTTTCAATAAAACATGCTCAAAGTTAGGTGACTAGTATTTAGCTTGGCTCTAAATGTACTTTATTAGCTTCCTCTAAAAGATGACTAACTAGTTTGGAAAAGCTGGCTCCAGTCAAATGTGTTTCTTAGCACTCAAATCCAAAGGAAAGACAATGCCTACAATCATATTGGACACTTTTAACAGAATTTACTATCTGTGAATGTGACATGGTGAAGGAACCATTAGTGACTGAATGCTTCATCAGGACAGGCTATAAGAGAGGTCAGCACTTCAATTAATTGTGGGGTTATTTTTCAGAGAAGTAACAAAAGCTTTGGCCATCACAGACCAAAGTCAGGACACAGGAAATGCATTTTTTCCTAGAAAAAAATATATATTTTCAAGACCTAGGTAATGTGCATGCATAATTGCACACATGTATGCATGCGTGTGTGTATGTACATATATAGGATTTAACTAAAAAAAATCATCCACGGTTGACTAGAAATCTTCCCCATATAAAATTATGAAAACAGATAGTATTTTAAAATATGACACACAAATTCACAGCCAACTAGAATTTTACCTCAGAAAAGAATGTTTGTTTTTGATAAACTTAGGTGGCTATGAGATTAACAACAAATATTCTAGAACTGATATAAAGTAATTTTTGCTAATGGAAGTACATAGGTAGTCTTTAAGGACAAATTCAAGAAGCTTAAGATCTAATGTATAAAATTTAGCCTTAAGTTTTTTTTTTTTTTCTTAGTGTCACAAGATTTACTGTACATACTATTGGTATCTCAGTAGGGTAGACTTGAAAAGCATTTATTTATTTATTTATTTATTTATTTTACATTATACCCAGCTGTACAGCATGGTGACAGGGTTACACATCACAAGTAGTTAGATATAGTTCCCAGTGCTATACAGCAGGATCTCCTTGTTTTTCCAGCCCAGAGGCCACAGTCTGCAACTATTAACCCCAGACCCCCCTACCATCCCATTCCCTCCTCCACCCTTTTGGCAACCGCAAGTCTGTTCTCCAAGTCCTTGATTTTCTTTTCTGCATAAAGGTTCATTTGTGCAGTATATTAGATTCCAGTTATTAGTGATATCATATGGTATCTGTCTTTCTCCTTCTGACTTACTTCACTCAGTATGAGGGTCTCTAATTCCATCCATGTTGCTACAAATGACATTATTTTATTCTTTTTTATGGCTGAGTAGTATTCCATTGTGTATATATACCACATCTTCCTAATCCATCATCTGTCGATGAACATTTGGGTTGTTTCCATGTCTTGGCTATTGCGAATAGTGCTGCAATGAACATGCGTGTGCAGGTGTCTTTTTCAAGGAAAGTTTTGTCAGGATATATGCTTAAGAGTGGGATTGCTGGGTCATATGGTAGTTCTATGTATAGTTTTCTAAAGTACCTCCATACCGTTTTCCATAGTGGTTGTACCAGCTTACATTCCCACCAACAGTGTAGGAGAGTTCCCTTTTCTCCATACCCCCTCCAGCAATTGTTGTTTGTGGACTTGTTAATGATGGCCATTCTGACTGTTGTGTGGTGGTATCTCGTAGTAGTTTTGATTTGCATTTCTCTAATCATCAGTGATGTTGAGCATTTTTTCATGTGCTTGTTGGACATCTGCATCTCTTCTTTGGAGAACTGTCTGTTTAGGTCCTTTGCCCATTTTTCAATGGGGTTGTTGGTTTTTTTGCTGTTGAGCTGCATAAGATGTTTATATATTTTTGAGATTAAGCCCTTGTCAGTTGCATCATTTGACACTACTATTTTCTCCTATTCTGTAAGTTGTCTTTTAGTTTTCTTTTTGGTTTCCTTTGCTGTGCAAAAGCTTGTCAGCTTGATTAGGTCAGGTTGGTTTATCTTTGCTTTTATTTCTGTTGCTTTGGGAGACTGACCTGAGAAAACATTTGTAAGGTTGATGTCAGAGAATGTTTTACCAATGTTTTCTTCCAGGAGTTTAATAGTATCTTGTCTTATATTTAAGTCTTTAAACCATTTAGAGTTTATTTTTGTGCATGGTGTGAGAGTGTGTTCTAGTTTCATTGATTTGCATACAGCTGTCCAGGTTTCCCAGCAATGCTTACTGAACAGACTGTCTTTTTCCCATTTTATGTTCTTGCCTCCTTTGTCAAAAATCAGTTGACCGTAGGCATCTGGGTTTATTTCTGGGTTCTCTATTCTGTTCCATTGGTCCGTATGTCTGTTTTGGTACCAGTACCACACCGTCTTGTTTACTGTGGCCCTGTGATATTGCCTGAAGTCTGGGAGAGTTATTGCCTCCTGCTTGGTTTTTGTTCTTTATAATTGCTTTGCCTATTCTGGGTCTCTTGTGGTTCCATATAAAATTTTGCATTGTTCGTTCTAGTTCTGTGAAGAATGTCTCGGGTAATTTGATAGGTATTGCATTGAATCTGTAGATTGCTTTGGGTAGTATAGCCATTTTTACAATATTTATTTTTTCGGCCCATGAGCGTGGAATATCTTTCCATTTCTTTGTATCTTCTTTGATCTCCTTGACTAATGCTTTGTAGTTTTCTGCATATAAGTCTTTCACCTCCTTGGTCAAGTTTATTCCCAGGTATTTGATTTTTTGGGGTGCTATTTTAAAAGGTAAAGTATTTTGGTATTCTTTTTCTAATATTTCATTTTTAGTACACAGAAATGCAATTGATTTCTGAAGGTTAACCTTATATCCTGCCACTCTGAAGAATTTGTCTATGAGTTCAAGTAATTTTGGGATTGAGTCCTTGGGGTTTTCTATATAAAATATAATGTCATCTGTATAGAGTGAGAGTTTTACCTCTTCTCTTCCTATTTGGATGCCTTTTATTTCTTTTGTTTGTCTGATTGCTGTAGGCAGGATCTCCAATACTATGTTGAGTAATAGTGGTGAGAGTGGGCATCCCTGTCTTGTTCCGGATTTTAGTGGGAATGCTTACAGCTTTTCTCCATTGAGTATTATATTTGCCATGGGTTTATCATAAATGGCCTTTATTATGTTAAGAAATGTTCCCTGTATTCCCACTTTGGTAAGAGTTTTGATCAAGAATGGATGTTGGACTTTCTCAAATGCTTTTTCTGCATCTATTGAAATGATCATGTGGTTTTTGACTTTTCTTTTGTTAATGTGGTGTATGACGTTGATTGATTTGTGTATGATGAACCATCATTTTGCACCTGGGATGAATCCCACCAGGTCATGGTGTATGATGTTTTTGATATGTTGTTTGATTCAGTTGGCTAAAACTTTGTTGAGAATTTTTGCATCTATACTCATCAAAGATATTGGCCTATAGCTCTCTTTTTTAGTGGTGTCTTTGTCTGGTTTTGGAATTAAGGTAATGTTGGCATCACAGAAAGTCTTTGAGAGTGTTCCTTCTTCTTCAACCGTTTGGAAAAGTTTGAAGAGAATGGGTATGAGTTCCTCTTTGTATGTTTGGTAGAATTCACCTGTGAAGCCATCTGGTCCTGGACATTTATTTGTAGGGAGTGTTTTGATGACATACTCAATTTCATTTTGAGTGATTGGTCTGTTCAGTTGATCTATTTCTTCCTGAGTCAGTTTTGGCAGGGTGTAAGTCTCTAAAAAGTTGTCCATTTCTTCTAGGTTATCAAATTTGATGGCATACAATTGTTCATAGTATTCTCTCACGGTTTTCTGTATTTCTGTAATCTCCATTGTGACTTCTCCTCTTTCAGTTCTTATTTTGTTTATTTGGGTTTTTTCTCTCCTCTTCTTGGTGAGTCTAGCCAGAGGATTGTCAATTTTGTTTAACTTTTTAAAGAACCAGCTCTCGGTTTTATTGATTTTGTCTATTGTTTTTTGAGTCTCTATTTTATTGATTTCCTCTCCGATCTTAATGATTTCCTTCCTTCTGCTGACTTTAGGGTGTTTTTGTTCTTCTTTTTCTAATTCATTCAGGTGATGGGTTAGGTTGTCAATTTGAGATTTTTCTTCTTTTTTGAGGAAGGCCTGTAATGCTATGAACTTCCCTCTGAGCACTGCTTTTGCAGCATCCCATAGATTTAGAGTGGTTGTGTCTTCATTCTCATTTGTCTCAAGGTATTTTTTAATTTCCTTCTTGATTTCCTCATTGACCCAATCGTTTTTTAGTAGCATGTTGTTTAGTCTCCATGTAGTATGTTTTTTCTCATCTCCTGTCCTGTGGTTGATTTCTAGTTTCATGCCTTTGTGGTCAGAGAAGATACTTGAAATAATTTCTATACTCTTAAATTTGTTGAGGTTAGCTCTATGCCCCAGTATGTGATCTATCCTTGAGAATGATCCATGTGCACTTGAGAAGAATGTATATTCTGATTTTTTTGGATGTAATGTCCTGAAAATGTCAGTTAGGTCTAACTTTTCTATTGTGTCATTTAGGATCTCTGTTGCCATACTGATTTTCTGCCTAGAGGATCTGTCCATTGATGTGAGTGGAGTGTTAAAATCTCCTACTATTATTGTATTGCCATCTATTTCTCCTTTTATGTCTGACAGTACTTGTTGTAGGGTGCTCCTATATTAGGAGCATATATGTTGACAATTGTAATATCCTTTTCTTGAATTGATCCTTTAACCATTAAATAGTGTCCTTCTTTGTCTTTCTTTATGGCCTTCATCTTAAAGTCTATTTTGTCTGATATGAGTATTGCCACTCCTGCTTTCCTTTCTTGTCTGTTGGCATGATATATTCTTTTGCATCCCCTCACTTTCAATCTATCTGTGTCCTTTGCCCTAAGGTGAGTCTCTTGTAGGCAGCAGATTGTAGGTTTTTGCTTTTTAATCCAGTCTGCCACTCTGTGTCTTTTGATTGGAATATTTAGTCCATTGACATTTAAGGTGATTATTGAGAGATATGTATTTATTGCCATTTTAGACTTTGCTTTCTGGTTGCTTCTGTGTTTCTCTTTCTTCTTTTCTGTTTTTGTTTGGATGGTTTCCATTTACTTTATGCTTGGGTGCTTTTCTTTACAGGATTTGTGGATGTGATGTTCCCTTTTGATTTGTGGCTGCCCTGTTTTTTAAATATTTTAAAACCTTCTTATTTCTGTTTGCTGTGGCCTGACAGCCATATAGGCTTAAACCCATTATTAAAAGAAAAAATTAAAAAAATAAAAAATAGAAAGAAAAAAATAAAAATAATGTTTTAAAGATTAAAATAAAATTTTTAATATATTTTTAAAGAGTTAAAAACAGTAAAGAATCTATATTTTCTTGTTTTCCCTCCCCGTAATATTTGGTTTTGTTGACTTTTTTATTTCTTTTATCATCTTCATGTATGCATCTGTATGCTGGCTTCTTTAAATTTTGCCAGCATACAGTTGATGCTCTGTTCAAGTTGTTTTGCATTTAGATGTGTTTTTTTTTTTTTTTTGATGTGTTTGTGGGAGAGGGTGAGCACAACCTCTTACTCCTCTGCCATCTTGCCTCACCTCCCTAAATTTAGTCTTAAGTTTTAAACAAGAAATAATTTAAGTGTGTAACAGTGAAGGAAATTTAGAGCTTTTCCATGAACATAAAGAAGAAAGGTAGAAAAAAAGTAGATCCTATGATATGAAGGCTTCCAGACAAAGGTTTGAGGAATACAATAATAAAGACAGAGCCTCTGCCTAAAAAGACCTTACGACCTACAGGCTGAGGCACACGGATATGGCAAATAGTTTTAATAAAGACCTAGGTGTGATACACAGTGAGCAGTCAGAAAAAAATATTATTTACAACACTGGCTGCATTTGAGCCACAAGGATAGAACCATTCATTCTGAGGAGATAATTACTCTTAGCATTTGGAAAACCTCTTTCTGTAACTCTTTGGTTGTATTGTGTCTTCCCACCCTGGTAAGTCTGTCAAGAAGAAGGGGGATCTGGAAGTAATGAAGAACAGGAATGTGGGCTTGCCCTCTAGCAGCTCTAGAAGCAGTTCTAGAACAAAGAAATGTTTTGTGGAGTGGCACATGAATCTGGAGAAGATGAAAGAGGAAAAGTCACATGAGGAACGTGAAGGCAGTCTGTAGTCTCAGAGGAAACATTGTCACGGACTGAACTATGTCCACCCAAAACTCATAGGTTGAAATTCCAACTCCTTGTTGTCATAGAATATAACTGTTTTGGGAGACAAGGCTTTTAGAGTGAGTCCCCAACCAATATGACTAGAGAGAGTCCTTATACAAGAAGAGAAAAGACACGAGGGGTATGTGCACACAGAAGGATGAGAATGTGAAGAGGCAATAAGAAGGCAGCCATGTGCAAGCCAAGAAGAGAGAATTCAGAAGAGTCCAATTCTGCCGGCACCTTTATCTCAGACTTCCAGGCTCCAGAACGGTAAGGAAATTAATTTCAGTTGTTTAAGGCCCCTGGTTTATGGTATTTTGTTATGGTAGCCCTAGCAAACTAATGCATAGATTTAGTAAAGTCAGGATGAAAAGAGTATTAAAATGAAAAAAAATTGTAATTCTAAATGGTTTTATTTTGTGCTATATTCTATGACCCATTATTATCAACTCTTTTAGAAGCTCTATTTACATAACAGTATTGTGCTTGCAGTAGGTTCTGGGGAATAGAAGAGATGTTTGAGGAAACAGAAGGCAGCTAAAAGCTGGCAGTCTACAAATACACAATTAAGAATTAGCAAGAACAAGAATTTAGTATAAAACTATCAGAAGACAAGGAGGATTCTGGGTGGATGGTAAAGTAGGAGGAATGGGAAACCAAGACAACTGTAGAATCCAGTTGATGTAACTCTTTTGGAACTCTGGAAGACATTAAAGGTTTGCAACTTGAAGGGATTCTTACATAGTAAATTGTGGTTAATTTTGCTCAATTTCAGTTCTTAGCACAGTAGCAGCTACATACTGCCCACCCTTAAGCCCCATGGTGGGCAGCTGTGTATGTGTTACTGCAGCAGCCTGCAACCTGCTTGCAGAATTCAGGGTAAACAAAACGGACCCTGTGTTCCAAAGATTACAAGTCTGTTCTCTGACTGGTTCACCACACAGATATGAAGAGAAAAATGATGAGGCTGTTGTTCTTTTACCTCCTCCAATTATTGCAAACCCCTTCCCCTTCTTAAAGGAAATTTCAGAGGACTTATAGGGATGTCAACATTTACCCCCCTCATTTTCACTTTTTTTACACTTCTGGGAGCGAGGCAATGAAGATTAAGATAATTAAAAACATCAACCTATATGAGGAAAATTAGAGGATAACTGCACATGTCCAGAGTAAGACATAGGCTCAGAAAAAACCTGAGGACAACTTAAGTTTAGCCGTCAGATTCATCCTCTCACAGATATAGTCTATAATAGTCACTTTGGAACTTCTTCCATTCAGTGGAATTTGTGCTGAACAATTCTGGATATTGAAGAGAAAGGAATTTCAATAATCTGAATAAACAGAGGGCACCTGGATTATCACATACTCTAAAGCGAGATTCTATAATCAATATTGAGGTCTCACGGAGTAGCTGACTTTGGATTTGTTTCTCATATATTAAAGGTGATGAAGAAGAACACTCTAGGCTAAGTAGATCAACATGATCAAAGACAATTATCTGCAAACCTCTTCAGAAACCCGAGACTGGTGACAAAACAAGTGAGAACACCCATTTTATTACAGTGACCTCTTCAGGGTACTTCATTTAATGTCTAGTTCAATGTTTCATCATTAATGTTGTATATGAAAGAAAGTGTCTTCTATATAGTATTCAAATTGTATGGTAAGACAGATCAGCAGGAAAAAGATTGGAGTATGAATTAATTTATGAGCACTTAAAAAAAACATGATTGATGTCTTTTAAGACAATGAAAATTTCCCTATTCTGCTGAGGATAGCAATGGTTACCTAGTCATTTCCAATAAAAATCACATTAAATTGTAATAAAATAAGAAGCTGATCTTGTACTGCATTCAAGATAATTTATTTTTTGTATAGAGACATTTGATTTTCATGAAAAGCTTTTATGAAATTGGTAGGCATTTGTCACTGCATGGGTATAATGCGACAGGACACTTCCTTAGTACCTAACTTCTAAGAGTTTTAATAAGCTTAACAAGTATTATTACGACATTAAATGCATTGTACTAGAGATGAGTTGAGGTATAAGGATATTAGGTGTCTGGCCTCACGTCACCAAACAAGTCAACTGTAGAGATGAAAACCAAACTCTGGTTACCTACACCTTAGCTACCAGATTTCTGATTGTATTTTGATCCATCATCCATGAATTATACAGAATTAAAAAAATGCAACAGAGGATAGTCAGAAAACCATTGTTGGCAATCACTTCTTACTTGTCAAAGCCACTATACTGTTACCACTTCGTTGACTGATGCATTTTTTGGTGTCACCCAAACTATGATCAGCCTACAAATTTCTCCATAGATTACTCAACTCGTCTAGACTTGAGATTTGGAAGCTACAAGCTGAACTCTTCCAGGACCCCACATTCTGAACTGCTACCAATGGGATCTCTGAAAATAAGGAAGTAGGGATGTCTATGCAATCATTCCCTCAGTATCCATGGGGAATTGTTTCAAGGACTTCAATACAAAAATCCTTGGATGCCCAAGTCCCTTACATAAAATGATGTTTTGTGAACTCCTTAGTTGAATAAATAATGGTTCAGCCAAAATGCAAGACGCCTCCCCTGTCAGCTGTATAGCTCCTTTAATCCTCTCCTGCCTTGGGTTCAGCCACAAAAAAAAAAAAAAAAAGGATGATTCCCTTTGGTAAATAAGTCCATCTACTTTCACAGAGGTGATATCATGAGTAATAGATAAGGAAATTTATGTGAAAATTGCTTTGAAATGCATGTTATGCTTTCCACATTCATGCTACTTTGTCTTCTTTGTCTGTCATCACTATTATGATCATCATTATACTATTACTGAGAGAAGAAAGGGAAGCTATTTCAACCACTGCTGGGGAAAAGAATGCTAAACTGTATTGCAAGCCGAACAGTTTTGGGCTATTCTTCATTGTTAGGATAGTATTTGAAAAAAATAATAAAAATCAAAAACATGGTGCAGTTGGAAAACCTGACAGAAATCTGTAAACCAGCTATAATGCAAAAATAAAATAAAAAAAAAAAAAAAAAAAAAAAAAAAAAAAAAAAAAAAAAAAAAAAAAAAAAAAAAAAA
>PVHT021183693.1:61717836-61870855 GCA_004024745.2 Catagonus wagneri | reverse complement strand
ACTACTAACATTTACATTTACTATTTTTCCTACAAGGGTTTTTTTTCCTAAGAGTTTGGTTTTGTTTTAAATTGTGAATATCATAATATACATAAAATGTTGTATCCTTCCTTTTTTATTTTCTTTTTTAATCAAAAGCATTTTTGTTATCTATAACAGTGCTTAATAGTAGATTTCTCTTGTAATATCTATAAGGCATTTTCTTAACTTTGAGAGTTGAGGATCATAACATCATCTTGAAATTAAGTATTGGAAAAAAAACTGGATGTAATCAACAACTTACTTTAGAGCATTCTAGATTATTACTTTAGTAACTAAATCCTCTAGTGTTCTCAGGATTAAAATCCCAATATGCTTTTCTACAAACTAAAGTCTCATTTTATATGAAAATGCTTCAAAATGTAGACATTTATGTGAACTACTTATCATTTATGACTATTTTTTTGTAGAATAATAACTATTGCACATATTTTTACTATGTATAAATTTACTTTTTATAATTTTATGTGACTGCACAATACACTAAGTTCATTAATATTTAGTGAGTTTTGCTACTAATATAGCAGAATTCATTCTTTAGAACTTTAGAATAATGTCTGACAACAAATTTTTAGATCATAATCTGTAATTGTTGGAGAGGTGCTGCTATTAAATGTGTCTTATCAATTCCTTATAAGGAATACTCTGAATTCAGATAAATACAATCATAATGAAGTAATACACCCACTGGGTGGATTAATTTTAAATACTGACATTGGGCTATTCTTGAATCTAATTACCTATTTCTCCAATACAAAAATCTTGTGTCTCTCATTTTGGATAAAACACGTAACGAAAAAGAATTCCTTCTTATTACAATGACAAAATATTTTCTTTTCACAGGCCACACCAGAGCTTAATCTAACATTTCAAAAACAAAAGACAAAACAAACAAGTAACAACAATGCCTCTTAAATCAGGGGATTGGAGTAGGATTGGAGTTTTATCCTTGAAACTACACAAATACTTCATGAAAACCCTAGTTTTATTTTTTTCACAGTTCTGTGGGTTTAAGCAAAGAACATTTCTGTACTATCAGTCAATCTGTCTTGAAGCATTTTTTCTTAACACAGTTCTTACATCTAATAAGAGCAGTGTTTTGATTTATACATTCAGCTATCTCCAGAAGAGGTATTTTTACTTATGCCAAAATAAAACTTAAAGGAAATTAAACAAGGAGAACACATTTCAGAGATATCCCTGTGGGGTCAATAAGCACCTATAAATATTTATATAATCCATCACTTAATGCCAAATCAATCTTTCTAAAACATTTTTCTCCATCAGTCCCACGTTCAATAACCTCTCCACATATATTAAATAAAACCCAGCTCTTCAGCTCTATATTTTAAGACAGCCATCAGCATAATTAGTCTTATCTATCTGTACTTTTCTAAGAAAACAAGTCCAAACTTTACCTTGTATTTCTGCTTTCTTCACCCTACCAGTTTAAAGACAGATACAGCTTCAATACTGAATTTACTGGTCACTATCCTATATTTTCTTCAAAGTCATAGCCCATTCACTTCTTTTACTTTCATGATTTTCATGACTGCTAATAATATTTAAATTCTGTAGAACACTTTCTTTTTCATAAAGAATTGTGTACCTATAACACACAAACGCACAGATACACAGATACACATATAATATTAACACATTAGAAAAACACCATTGGTCTCCTCTAACCAACAAGGAAAGAGAGACTGCAATTGGAGTGAAAATAACTACTTAATTGGGAGCCATAATTAGGGACTCAGTTTAGCACATCTCTCTGAGTTTACCATGCCCCAGGTGTCAACTACTCTCGCTCTTCCACACCAGAGCCTGGAAAACACAGCCATGACTTGGTCCCTGTGCTGCAGTGGGAGTGGGGAACTAAACTTTGGAGTGCTTTTCTGAGAATTTTTATTTCTCTCTATGGCTGTTTCTCCCTTTCACACTGCCCTCCAAATCTCTACTCTGTGTGGCATGGACTAAATGTCCGAAAGGACACCAACGCTTATGACTAGAGAGGCAACCTGGGAGCCCATGGTCAGGCCCAATTCCAAGTGAGTGGTTTGGCTAACAAATCGTTTCTGGTGGAGAATGTGATATTTCTTCAAGGAATTATATGAGATTAGACAACCAGAATGGTGCTGACTCACTAATTTGGCAGGACTTTTTATAGTCTCATTGACAGAAGCCTCTAAAAAAATATTTTCTCATTACACATTCACCCTGGCGTGGCCTTCCTTCTGTGGGTATGAAGAAGAATGAGAAGCAGTTACAACAACACAGAGAATAGTTTAATACTACATGTTTGTAGTGGATTTTAGAATTAATAAAATTTGATCTTTATAAGAACTTAATTAATTTGATAGACATTTATCAAGGGTCTTCTGTTTAGCACTGAATCAAATGCTGAGGATTCAGAGATTTACAAAACAGATAGTATTCCTGATGTCTTAAGACTTACAAACTAGTGATATAGACAAAAATTAAACTAATTATATGAAATAAATAACCGTCAGGTATAATTGTAAACATCATAATAAGGCTGACATGAGAACTCCCTCCAATCCCTCAATTAGAGGACCACCTCACTTTGTCTGTATGGTAGATGCGGCCATAAGATAAATAGCATCAATTTAAATTTACAGCTGATTGAACTGAATTTGACAAAGCTAAATTAACCTTGGTCGAGGTCACATAGATGGTAGAAGTAACACATGTAATAGGACACATGCATGGCCTGTTCTTTTTAGCATCAGTAAATTGTCTAAACCAAAAAATAATTAGTCTTACCTGATATGAGTTCATTCTTTTTGAGAAGAGCATTGCGTGTTTGCAGACATTTCGAATGTTGTTACTACATAAGGTAGATTTTAAAGAGATAAAAATCTCTATCAGTGAATAATTTAATTGTATTGACTATAAATTTAATTGCTGTGATAATTATAAATAAACACAGGTGATCACTTTTAACTGATCTAACCAAGGATATGTCCTCATCTATCCTCAGTATCACACTGGGAATTCGAGTGATCTGCTGGAATCGAGGTGACTGCGTGGCCAGGGCAACCTCTCTGAGAAGGTGAGAAAGACAAGAAGGACCCAGGCTCAGAGATCCAGGGATGGGCATTTCAACAAGTGAGTACAGTTGGTCTGAATCATGGAGAATAAAGCATATATTAATGCAAATTAAGAAAAAGCCAGTCCATGTGTGGCCTTTGTAGGCTGGGACAGGAATTCAGATTTTATTTTAAAAGCTATGGGAAGACTATCATGAGTTCTAAACAGAAAAGTGACATGATATGACTTTTATTATTAGAAGATTGTTCAGATCAAAGTCTTTTGGGATTACGTGGGTATGTGGAAGGGAATTAAAGCTGATCCAACTGGAAATGATACTTAAGAATCCTCTAAAGGCAGTCAGAGAATATAGAAGAAGAAAAAAATATGACCATAGGTAGATGCCATAAGAATCAGCACAATCAAAAAGATCTGTGATAAAGAGAGGAACCAGGTTGAGGAGAAATATTTTGACAAGCAAGGGAAACAGTCATACATGGATAACCTGATACAATGTCATAGCCTGGATTCATGTGAAGGTAAATACAGAATTAAAAGATAGAAAACTAATAATTGTCACAAACTGTGGGTTTCACCTAGATTCCTTCTGTGTTAAGAATTTTTGATTCAGCATTCTATAGTCACTGGCTTTCTCATGTGTAACACTCTATATACCTGGAGCCTTTTCAGGACACCACCAGACACCTTGTGAGAACAATGGTGTCAGCAACACTTCGCTGAGAACAATGGCTTTACATGTAGGCCATAAGAATACAAGCAACTGATTCTACTTTACTTATTCACGGTCTTCTCATGGGTAAAATGGGATTATCAATAGCAGCTATTTCCTAGGACTACACAATATGGGCATGATGCAAAGGCAGGGGTTGGCAAACTATGACCCAAGGGCCAAATCTGGCCTGTGGCCTGTTTCTGTTAAATTCCTAAAGAAAAAAAAAAAAATTAGGAGTTCCTGTAGTGGCTCAATGGTTAATAAACCCAGTTAACATCCATGAGGACTCAGGTGCGATCCCTGGCCTCATTCATTGGGTTAAGGATCTGGCGTTGCTGTGAGCTGTGTAGGTTGCAGATGCGGCTCGGATCCAGCATTGCTGTGGCTCTGGTGTAGGCCAGCGGCTACAGCTTCGATTGGACCCCTAACCTGGGAACCTCCATATGCCGTGGATGTGGCTCTAAAAAGAAAAAAATAATAAAATAAAAAATGATATTAAAAGTAATTGTTTTTTTACTTTTGTAAAGGGTTGCAATTAAAGGGAAAAAAAAGAGTATGTAACTGAGAATCTTTGTGTCCTACAACATTTAAATATTTATTCTCTACCACTTTATAGAAAAAGTTTGCTGAACTCTGCTCTAAGGTAATGTTTAAATATTTTTTAAATTTTTAAAAATCTCCAAATTTTTTACTCGTTACAGCTTTTGCCCCTTTTGGGAGTAAAAGTGCACTCTTTCTCAACTTTGCTCAAAGGTGAAAAAGGGTACAGCACCTTACTATGCTGAGTTTGCTAAAAAAGTAAACACACATAACACACACACACACAACACACACACACACAGGAACAGTCTTGCAGGGAAAACTGCTTAAAAAGAAAAATGCCTCTTTGCCAGTTTTCAATCAACAAAGAAGAGATTATTATCCACCCCAACTATTTCACAGGAAATATTGAAACTGAGACGAGAAGAGATCGGAGACCTTCACTAGATGCTGTACTGATCCAAGGCATTGCTATGATAATATATTGTTTTAGAGATTATTAATGAAAAATTATTCCACGAGAATAACTATCCTACAAGAAAGTTTGGAGATGGCAGGGTCACCTTGCTATATACCTGAAAGTATGTCTTCATACCTGAAGACTCTATGTTTTCTTTCCTCCTCAATTTCTATAGCAGGTTAAACTCCATTTCCTACACAATTGATTACTAGTAGGTACCCTGCTTACTAGATGTCCCATGATTCAAAAATGAGTCATCATGATGATAAATAAACTTGATAAAAAATAATGCCATGGACACAAACATAGAGCAGACTTGCAAGGGAAAGCCAGAATTCTACTGTTTTCAAACAAAAGGATATTGCATACCTAGTTCCTTTATTATGGCTTATCTGCTCCTTTTTTCCTATAAACAGACAGAGAGAGAGATGACATAGGTTGCTCTTATAGCAGAACCAGGATGAGATTTTAGGACTCTTGAGTCACCACCCAGTATTTTTTGCAATAAAAAAGAAAAGGGAAATAGGGGAAAAAAAGATGAAGCATGGAGCTTGGAAAACAAGAAAATGAAAGGAAAATGAAGGCTATAATTACATACTTAAAAGAATACAGAAAATGGCATATAGGATTTCTATGTGAGCAGAAACAGGAATAAAGACTCAAAGTGGGTGACAAACTGGCAACTGGCAACGTATGTTCTTATTCACCAATGCCAGGATTGTTCCAGTGAACTTGGGACAAATTGCCATGACAATAATTAGCTTCAGTCTTTTGACAGATCTGAAAACGTTAGCAGGGCATTAGTGAGAATTACCCACTTTTCACACATTGATTATGTGCCACAGTTGGCTCATTAGTATGTTGGTGACTAGAGCTACACTCTAACTAGTCCTTTCCTCCTTATCTGAGAGTTAAACCTGCTAACCTCAAACCAAGCCATGTAGAGGGATTTTGTTAAATAATAACAAGCCCATTTCACTTGTTTGGGAAGAAACTCATTAATCAAACCAGAGAATTGTTTGGCCCATCTCTGCTCGGCAATGCACAGTAATCTACCACCTTCCTCTTTAAAATGACATGTCACGTGTTTTGAGAAGAATGAAAGCCCATCCTCCACACTTCCTCTGGTTCCTTCCTGGGCTGCTGCTAATAACTCAGGTCTCAACTCAGGAAGAGGTTGCCTCTCACTTTATTGTTTTATTCTGAGGAATGTTCCAGTTTCATCTCTCTCAGTCATCAACTGCTTTGGCTTATTGAACCACTAAATCAGTTGTCCTCAGCAGTCTGTACATTAGCATCACCTGGAAAGATTTCAAAGCAACACTGATATCCCAGTCCAAATGACTCAGAATTTCTGGAAGTAGGACCTGGGCCTCTGTGTTGGTTTATTTGTATTAAGCTCACAAGATGAATCTGATGCACACTGGGAGTTGGGAATTACTGCATTTTCAAATATATATTTAGGTTCATTAACCTGGAGCACTGGGTGATATGGAATATACAGAGGGATAAAGCTAACAAATCAGTTGGATTATTCCCAATATTGATGACAGATGGTACATTGTTCTCAGTACATGTGAACAATCTAAAAATCCTAAGCAGAGAAAAGGTAACTCTGAGGGGGCGTTGTGTGATTTTTTTTCCCCTTTTCTTCATATCACCACCTGTCCACCCACACAGAAAACACGTTTAATTTTGAGTCATATATTTTAGAAGGTACAATTCTCTCACACAATTTTCTAAGTGATTATGTTTTGCTAATTTGAAGATGTCCAGCATGGAAGCCCAGGGCAAAGCCCCCTCCTACTCCTCTTTCCTTACTTTTTGAAAGCTGTATGTCAAAACAACACTGACTAGAATATGTGAAATGAATTATTGAGATGCTTGGAGCTAAGCAGTCTCCGAGACTGGTTGGATTATAGGACATGCAGGGGTGCATGTACGTCACTGAGCTGTACTCAGTCATGGGGTCAGATTCTGGTTCCTTTTATTTCCACAGGAAACTCAAGAAAGAATAATAAAAGATCAAACTAAAGGAAAAGAAGGTGAGGGGGAAATACTGTGTTTATATGACTCTCAGAGTCTAAAAAGGAAGACTGAAATTAAGTAGAATTGCAATGAGCTGCGGAACTTCGGCCAAAATATTTCCCATCCTCTGGATTCATTTTCCATGTCTGCTGCAGGAGGAAGCTGATTAAAATTCTTTTAATTCTCAGCAACCAGTAGAGTGTTACGATTTTATGAGATAACTTCCTAGAGTATCAAATAGTAGAGTACTCATAAACTGACTTCAGCAATGGAAGGTAGATCTCTAGAGCAAGAGGATTTATTTCCATAGTCCCCAGTACTTGAAAGCACTCTTAAAGGTACAAGGAATGTAATAAAATGTGACTTGGCCAGCGCCAAGTTGAATTTCAAGTCCAGAGTGGCTGATCTGTAGGCAGGCTTAAGCCTATCCAGTCTATGCATCAGTGGGGCATTCCTATTCTCTACTCATCCTTGCAAACTTAAGGATTCAGGAAGATCTCGGTCTAGATCTCTCATGATTATTAACCGATTCTCCTGCGTATCCCTACATTTTATAGAAATGCCTTTACTTAATACGGTTTGCCTGTTTTAAAATATCTACCTTGTCTAATTGCCACATAGGGCACTGAATGGAGCAAGTAATTTAAAAGATAATGAATGAATGCCTTGGGCCTGTTTGGGGTACATACTGGTTTACCAGGGCTGCTATAACAGACTGGTTAACACAGAAATTTTCTTTCTCACAGTTCTGGAGGCTAACAGTCCCAAATCAAGATGTTGGCAGGTTGGTTCCCCTAAGGGCTGTGAGGGGAGGATCTGTTCCAGGCCTCTCTCCTTGGCTTATGCATGGCCAGCATCTCCCCATGTCCTCATATTATTCTCTCTGTACTTAACTGTATCCAAATGTCCTCTTCCTACAAGGAACACATTCCTTTTGGATTAGGACACACCCTAATGACCACATTTTAACTTGATTACCTCTGCAACCTATCCCCAAGTAAGGTCACTGTTGTGGGTTTTTTTAGGGAGGGGGCACAATTTATCCCATAACAAGTCTTTTACATAAGCAAAGAAAGCCTTAGCAGTGGGTATTTTATTAGGTATGCGTATACTGCTCTTATTGAAATGTGAATTAAAGAAATCAAGCAAGGGATATTTATTATTACTGATGTTAATACTAATGCTACAACAAATAGATACCAATTATTGAGTGCTTGCCATAGGATTACCTTATATGTATTATTTTATTTAACCCTCAAAAGAATTGTGTGCAATTCTTAATATCTTCTCCTCGTTTTATAGATAAGAAAACTAACTCTGAGAGAGGTCCAGGGTCACATGGTTAGTAAAGCAGTAGGGGCAGGTTTATAATCCAGATCTAAAGCCCCTAGCACGTAG
Organism: Catagonus wagneri; assembly: GCA_004024745.2. NCBI lineage: Eukaryota > Metazoa > Chordata > Mammalia > Artiodactyla > Tayassuidae > Catagonus > Catagonus wagneri. Next base: position 61,862,603 of record PVHT021183693.1, on the reverse strand, counting down.
TAAGTGCCAATAACACAGTAGTTAGTTTAGTGTGGCACAGTAGTTAAGGTAGCAAAAGGAGTTCTCAGAGATTTTTCTCCAGTGAGTCTTATACTTAGCCACAGACTTAATTTTCCCAAAGTTCTGTTCCAATTAAAAAAAAAAATCCTGGAGTTCCCGTCATGGCTCAGTGGTTAACGAATCCGACTAAGAACCATGAGGTTGTGGGTTCAGTCCCTGGCCTCGCTCAGTGGGCTAAGGATCCGGCGTTGCCGTGAGCTGTGGTGTAGGTTGTAGACGCGGCTCGAATCCCGGGTTGCTGTGGCTGTGGTGTAGGCCGGGGGGGCTACAGCTCCAATTAGACTCCTAGCCTGGGAACCTCCATATGCTGCGGGTGTGGCCCTAGAAAAGGAAAAAAGACAGAAAAAAAAATCCTCACAATTTTATGTTTCTTAATTTCTAAATTCAACTGTCTTGGGCAGACATTAAAGGTAAGTCACCACGGCTAATTCAACCTTGCCACTGTTAATGCCCACTAACCCTCCACAGTATTTCCATTACAATCATATGATATATATTCCCTTTTGCTTATCTAAAGTTCTGTCTTCCTTCCTGGAGCCTCCAGTTAATATGATCTAGGAAGTCCCTTTTTTTTTTTTTTCAGCTTTTTGCTGTAAATTTTGTTTTGTTTTGCTTGGTTTACTCAATGACTTTTAGTACATCTATAGCTGTACAACAATCATCACAACCCAGTTTTATAGCATTTCTGTCCCAAACCCCCAGAGCATTCCCCCACCCCCTATCTCATTTGAAAACCATAGGTTTTTCAAAATCTGTGAGTCAGTATCTGTTCTGCAAAGAAGTTCACTGTGTTCTTTTTTTAGATTCTGCATGTAAGCGATAGCATAGGGATGTTGGTGTCTCACTGTCTAACTTCACTTAGCATGATAATTTCTAAGTCCATACATGTCGCTGTAAATGTCATTATTTCTTTAAATCCTTTTAATGGCTGAGTAATATTCGTTGTGTATATGTATCATATCTTCTTTATTCACTCCTCAGTCAATGGACATTTAGGTTGTTTCCATGTCTTGGCTATTGTAGGAAGTCTTAATGTAAGATGCAACATTTATACTAGATCAGTAAGGCTGCCTAGACTTTTAACAGGTGGAAGCTGGACCACTGGAAGAAGGGAGGAAAACTTCCAAGAAGAATAGTCATGAAAAAGATGTTGCCATAACAGAGTAAATGTTACAGAAGCATCAAGAAAACAAGTCAGCTACTTGACTAAAAAATTAGGAAGTTATTAGGAACATAACACATTGACTCTATTTTTCAGAATCTCAAGTAACCTTCTGGTTAATTCACTTGAAGTTGAAGGTAAAGGGACAGATGTTGAGTATTTTTTTACATTTAGCTTTTGATCCTCCATTACTCTTGCTATTTTATGTCTCTGGACAATTTACACTAACAGCTAGCTCTACTGCCCAAAAGGCATCTTACTTTGCAATTGGCTGAATATAACAAAAGCACACTTCTAATTTTTTAAATCTTTTCTAAAGTGAAAATAAGGGCTCTTTTACAAATGCTATCAGAGGGCTTTGTAGAAGAAGAGGCAGAGACATAATATATATATATGTGCATAGAACATATATGTATGTACATAATCTATACATGTGCATAGAATATATATATATACACACACACACACAAACACTATATAGGACATCTTTTTACCTTTCTTACAAAGTGGTGTCCCAGAAACTGGGAAAGGTTTTAATTTTCAGCTTCACTGTCTTCTTTCTCTGCTCCTGATCTCTAATAAACAAAGTAAAAAGATGAATGCATACAAAATTTTCTTTTGAAGATGATGCCAAATTGATTTGGCAAAAGACAACTGTAGGTCTTTTACTGGCTCAAATGTTCATTGGTATCACAGCTCTGAAAGCTCTGAGCACAAGCACATGTGCAAGTAAATCAAGGCTGACAGCAGTCATCTTTAAAAAAAAGAAAAAAAAGGTAAGTCTAATAGAAAACACATTGAGATGAAGAAATAGGAGGCTAGGCCAGAGGAAGAAGAGCTGCTCTTGTGAATTTCCAGGAGAGGGTTGCTAGGCAATAGCCAAAGGAACCAGTCAAGGGACCCAAGTTCTAATTGCAGATGTTACATTCCAGTCTTGCAGAGATGGTAAGAGGTTTTCAACAGTCAAACAGGATGCTGAGACTTCTCTCCTGACCTTGGGCCAAGACAATCTGCTTTTTAACTGGAGGCAACTGTAATCCATTCAGTGAACAGATGGCATAGAGGAAAAAATGCAAACACAGGCTCTCTAGTATCTATTCCAAAAGCTAGCCAACTTCCAGCTGTGATAGGATAAGCAAGGATGATAAAGGTCCTAGTGGGTGGAGGAGAGTTTACCCTAGTGGGTAAAAGAGCAGAAAAGATACTTTCTAACACTGAAGGATAAGAGGCAGAGATGTCTGCTTTGGTTACAATGATGCTGGATAAATTCCCATTGTAGTCACTTTTATATCAATTATATTTCATAACTCTTCTAGATTATTCATGATTTCTGCCTTTATTTTTTATGATTTTTATTTCTTCCATTATAGTTGATTTCTAGTGTTCCGTCAATTTCTATTGTACAGCAAAGTGGCCCAGTCATATATATGTGTGTGTGTATATATTTATATACATATATAAAAATATATACACACATATGCATATATTGGAAACAAGAGCAGCCCAACTTTCTCCTCCATCATGTTCCATATTTGTATACATTCATCTTTTTACTTTGTTTATTAGAGATCAGGAGCAGAGAAAGAAGACAATGAAGCTGAAAATTAAAACCTTTCCCGGAGTTCCCATGGTGGCTCAGTGGTTAACAAATCCCACCAGGAACCATGAGGTTGTGGGTTCAATCCCTGGCCTCACTCAGCGGGTTAAGGATCTGGCACTGCAGTGAGCTGTGGTCTAGGTTGCAGATGCAGCTCAGATCCCGCGTTGTGGCTGTGGCGAAGGCCAGCGGCTACAGCTCTGATTAGTCCCCTAGCCTGGGAACCTCCATATACCATGGGTGCAGCCCTAGAAAAGGCCAAAAAAAAGACAAACAAACAAAAAAACCTTTCCCAGTTTCTGGGACACCACTTTGTAAGAAAGATAAAAAGATGTCCTATATAGTATTTGTGTGTGTGTGTGTGTGTGTGTGTGTGTGTGTGTGTATGTATTCTATGCACATGTATTTATTCTGTCTCTGCCTCTTCTTCTCCAGAGGATGGAGGATAATGTGGGTCCTTAGGATTTTCTATATATAGTATCCTGTCATCTCATGTCATCTGCATACAATGACAATTTTACCTGTTCTCTTCCAATTTATATTCCCTTTATTTCTCTTGTCTGACTGGTGTGGCTAGGACTTCCAATGCTATGTTGAACAAAAGTTGTGAGTGGGCATCCATGTCTTATCCAGATTTTAGCAGGAAGGCTTTCAGCTTTTCTCCACTGAGTATTATAGTTGCTATGCATTTGTCATAAATGGCTTTTATTATGTTAAGGCATGTTCCTGCTATATCCACTTTGGTAAGAGTTTTTATCATGAATGGATGTTGGATTTTGTCAAATAGTTTTTCTGCATCTATTGAGATGATCATGTGGTTTTTGATTTCTGCCTTTGAAACAGGCCTTTGTGTGGTCCAAATTATACATTCTTTGCCCCTCTGAACATAACAAAACATTTCATCATTATTTATTTTTCATTTCCTCTTCACATTAAACAACTGAAAGCCAGAAACTACATTGCTAATGTTTGGTCATATGATTCACAAATACATGACAGGGTCACAGGAAAGGACTCAGCAAGAAGAAACCCTTCCCTTGACATAATCAGGAAGGAAACATACAAGCAAGTGTGAATGTCCATGTCCATGTCCATGAGATGTCTGGTGATGGGGCAGTGTCAACTTTGCACATATTAATATGCATTCTGTGTTGATATTTCCTACTGATTTCTCAACCTAGAAAGTGTGGACCAATAACATAAGTACTACTAATTCTATGAAAATGTTATTAAAGTATTAAAAAAGGGATTTCAGGCACAATATACACTCTAATTACTAAGAGAAGAGTGTGGAGGTCTTGACCCCAAGTAGCAAGCATTCCCACAACTGATTATTACTGCTGTATCCTGTCTGAACAAAAAGTGACAGTTTTAGCTGAAACATTATTTTAAAAAAACAGACCAAATATCCACTGGTGTGGATGCAACAGATAGAGATTTTTACACCAAGTGGGAACTTGGATTTAATTACTTCAAAAGAATCCTCCAAGTCAAATATTCCATGTTTTTCCTACATACATTTTTTTGATATACATTTAGTTGCATTCAGCAACATTCACAGATACTAACCACGTACCAGACATAGCTCAAGGATTCAAGGTTTTCAAATATAAATAAAAATGTAGATAAAATAAGTAAGCAGTCGTGCAAATTAAAAATTACAATCCAGCTGGACTTGTCCTATGTTGGAGACTAAAGGTGCCACAGTTTTATGATGAAATAAGTGTCAATTCTTCCAGGTTTAGTTACAGAAGACTTCACATAGAAAGTAAAGCTTGAGTAGGATCTTCAAGATCAGGCAAGAGTTTATCAGCCAATCAAAGGGAAGAGGTTATTTAAGGGCATTCCAGAGAAGGGTAGCCTTGTACAAAGGCCAGGAAACATTAACAGTATGGTGCATTTGAGATAATGGAAGCAGTCCTAAAAAACTGGAAAGGAATAGAGAAAGGAAACTGGGAAAAAAAGCAAGGTCCATACTAAGCAGTTATAACAATATCCATATTTTACAGGCAATAGGGGGCCTATGAAGTGTCATGCCCTCTGCGGCCGATTCTGTCAGTGTTCTGCCCATATCCCTTAGTATCTGCTACCATTTTCATGAATATTGTCTCCCAGTGAGGTGTAGTTAGAACACCTCGTACCCAAGGCTCTTTGTCAGTGGGCTGTCCTCAAGCTGCTAGATGTTTTGTTGCCTAAATACATAGAGCTCTTGAAGTGCCCAGGAATTTGTGTCCCCCCAATGAAAGTATTAACCAGTAATCCCAGGTGCTGGAATAGAAACATCCAGGCCCTCTTGTTAGTGTCAGGACAACTTGGAGGAATGCTGTACCCACTGTGAGATTCTGCATTACACTGTACTCTCGCTTGTGACTCTTGGCCTCCAATACCCACTTTCCTCCTCCTCTACTGGTTTTTCCTGTGAATGTTTCCTGATAAGTCACTTTGACACAATTCCTCATTTCAAGATATACTTTTGGGGGGGATTCCAACCCAAGATACCCTTTTAACTAACTAATTAATTTTATGCCACACCCACAGCATATGGAAGTTCCTGGGCCAGGGACTAAATCCAATCCACAGCTGCAACCAAAGCTGCAGCTGCGGCAACAACAAAAACTGAGGTGGGGTGGGGATCAGACCCACACTTTCACAGCGAACTGAGTCACTGCACTTGGATTCTTAACCCACTGTGCCATGCAGGAAACCTCCCCTTTTAATTTGTAGCTGTGAGGTTTTTTTTTCTTTTCTTCTTCTTCTTCTTTTCTTTTTTTTTTTTTCAGGGCTGCACCCAGGACATATGGAAGTTCCCATAGGGGTCGAATCAGAGCTCCCGCTGTAGGCCTAAGCCAGAGCTACAGCAAAATGGAATTTGAGCCACATCTGCAAACTTCACCACAGCTCACAACAATGTGGATTCTTGACCTAATGAGCAAGTTCAGGGAGTGGACCTGCATCCCTACGGATACTAGTTGGAATCGTTTCTACTGCCCCACAGTGGGAACTCCCTAGCTGTGTGTCATTAAAGTGAATCTGCGGAGAAATTGTCTCATTGATAAACTAAATATAAAGCCATGATGAAATGGAAAATCTGTTTCTAATTAGTTTAAGGTGTGCTGCAATGTTGGTAGCATTAAGAATAGATGAGATGATACATTTATATCTTTGCCTGGAATGGCAAGTAAGAGAGAATTTAGTTGTCTCATGTGCACTGGAGTGCTGTTTTATGATAGTGTCCTGGGTTGGAACTGATGCTATTATGCCGGAGAACTACTGAATCTGGTCCTCTGACTTCAGATGCTTCAGGCTCTAAGTACCTAAGGTAGCCTTTATACAAATATTTTTGTTTCTTACCATATTGCTCTCTTTACTGGGGAAAGTTCATTTCAATCCCATATATATGTCAAGTTAGAAGACAATAAATGAAGAGAGAACCTCATTAGAGGGTAGCAAATGTCTGTCCAGGGTCCATGGTTAACAGTAGCATCTCCCAGGTCCTAACTCACTCTTTAACTTATAGTTTTCTCACTGTAAGCCAGAAAAAGCTCAAGTTCCTCAAGAATGAGAGGCAACTAAATGATAATTATTTATTTACTTTGCATTTTAGGGCCGCACCCAAGGCATACGGAAGTTCCCATACTAAGGGTCCCAGCCTAGGCCACAGCCACAGCAACGCAGGATTCGAACCACTCTGTGACCTACACCACAGCTCACGGCAATGCCAGATCCTTAACCCACTGAGTGAGGACAGGGATTGAAACCGCATCCTTGTGGATACTAGTCGGGTTCATTTCTGCTTAGCCACAAGGGGAACTCCCCAAAATTAATTTTGATGTATACGTACATTATCCATGATAACAATAATAACATCGAGAATGATAATCATAGAATCCATTAATGCACATAAATCCTGTGTTCCCTCTGCCACTCCTGGACTGGGGCCCATGACCAGTTCTGTCAATACACCTAGGGCTTTAGTAATGTTCGCTCCTGAAAAATGACACCATGTCCCCCCGCGCTTCCCCACAACACAAATGCTTCTATATAACGGATGCCAGCTTGCTGTAATTTTGACTCATTAAAGCATGACTCAGACTAGCCCCCTCATTATGCTCACTTTCTAATTACCAGGACTGGACACTTTTAGACAGAAAGAAAAACCACACACTGAGATCTTTGATGCTTGATACTGAGTGACTTTTTATTCTGGTCATGATTTGTTCTTCCTTACAATTCTTCAACCCATTCTAACTTCTTCAGTTTTTTGAATATATGTTTTTCCTTCCAATTCCACAGCAAGAAGACATAATCCCTCAGCAAGATTTAATACGTAAAATCTTTCCCCCATTCCTCATCCTTTCCTTTATCATTAGCTCCTTTAAGCCCAGTAGCTGCTCTTGGACAATTACATTTTTATTGACTGATGACTTAGCAAAGAGAACTCAAATCTACTTATTTCCAAATATTATTGAGAGCTATACCCCAGCTTCCTACCAAGGAGACCATATCTGTTCTTTTTTCTCATTTCTACAGTTCCTTTCCTTTTTACAGTCACTATTTCCCCCTACTTTCTATTCCTTCTGTTATTCGTTCTTTTTTCTTTTTACACTCACTTCTACCCTGTTTCACATGTAGTGACTTGAACATTCATTTCCTCTCCTGAAAATAAGAACTTCAAAGAGGCATGAATGATCTCTCCTGTTTTAATAATTAAAGATGAATCCTCTACAAAGCTTTCTCTGCTGTTCCCGGTATTCACATTAGATCAGAAATGGCATTTTTTAGCCCCAAAAGAAATATATCAGAGTAGTTTCCACCCTGAAATATATGGCACAAAGCCCAGCTTTTCCCTGGAACCAGCGTGTTACCAATGGTTCTGTTTCAAAGTAAGTATAGTCAGAATATGGGAAGGAGGATTTGATAGTGTTTGATAATTCACAATTTAACAGCTAAGGAAAGGCGGCTTATTATTAAATGCAAATAAAATGAAATGAAGTCCAGCTGTCTGGGTGCAGATAGAAATTACACAAAGCCCATAAGCCACTCTGGAGATCTTAACTACTAGACAGAACAGAGCTCCGGGAGCTGGCAGCAAGCACAAATCCCTTCTTTGAAGGGGCTTGCACCCTGTATTATCTCCAGAGAAAGACTTGGATTATACAGTCAGCTTGGAAAACTAAGGTGTGACTAGAAGCAGAGCAAGCACAGCCACTTCATGGAAGGCAAACATCTTTCGAGTTTTAAAGTACTTTAACCTCCTTAGTTCCTATTGTTAGCTTCTCTTTCTGCAGGGTGGTTTTTACTGGCCAATAGAAAATTGCCCATTTTCTTATAGGGCAGAAAGACAGACTGCCTAGAGCCAAAAGATGCATATTATCCCAGACTATCCAAATTCAAAACATTAATGTAACTGCTTCCTAATGGTCAAAAGTGTAAATCTGAGAACATGATAATAATGTCACATAAATTGTACGTATATACATCCATTAGATCTATTTCTATTTTAAAACAATAAAAGTACTTCCCTCTATAGAATTAGACATTTTTTCTTTATCAATTCGGCTTCAGGCTTCTGATGGACAATATTTTAGAGGAAGTATTAAAGCTTGATCTGCAAAACGGATTAACTTCAAGATGGCTATCAGATTCATTTACTGAAAATGATGCATTGCATATGTTACTCACTAATTCAGAAATCTCTAGGGATACTTTTTACCTTACCAGGTCAAGTTCATATCCCTTCTTCAGCAATTCCACATTGTGTGACCTAATTTGGGATTTCTATACATACATCCCATACAGATAGGAAGATCTTATCTGTGTTTCAAGAGTTTTGTGTTGTTATCACTTCCTACCTTCTGGGCCTGGGATATGAAACTTAACACATGCTGCCAAGCTACTTCAAATCTCGACTTCTCTCCAGGCCCTTCCCTGAATGTACACTTCTCTCAGGGATTACTGTACCTCCTTCACCAGCACTCATTTTGGTACCCACATACTTGATAGATATATTATATCTACTACTCTGCATTGCTTGTTAATTACTTTTATGTATCTAACATACCCAGCCAGCAGAGTACACATTTCTAAAAACCAAAGATGGTATTTTAGAGCTACTTTCTATTTTCTGGAGTATCTGTTATCACATTTAACAAATCTCCATCCTGAACAGCTCCCACCAGACTCTAGACTTATTTATATATCCATCTACTCAATATCTCCCCTTGGAAGTCTCTAACAGGTGATCTAACTTACTACATTTAAAACAAAACCCTCCATCTTTTCCCTCTAAAATCTGCACCTCCCATAATTTTCTTTCTCTCAGCTTTTGGAAGCTCCATCCTCTCGGTCATTCATGCTGAAACACCTTGGATTCATCTTTCTGTTGTTGTCCATGTCTCATCCATCATGAAGTCATATCACTTATATTATCAGAACAATTCCAAAATATGATCACTTATTCTACTTTCAATGCTATCGCTTTTGCCAAGCCACCATCATCTCTCTCCTATTATAATACTCTTACAATACATGAACTGGCCTCCTTGCTTCCATTCTGCATGCATCGATCCATTCTCAACACAGGAGCCATAAGTCAGATCATGTCTTTCATCTTCTCAAATCCCTCCAATGGCCTCACACTTCAGAGTTAACATCAAAGTCTTAACAGGGTAAGTATACAATTCTTAACAGTGACCTATAAACCCCTATAGGCCATTATCTCTTTATCTTCTCTTTACAGCACTCCCTGCACTCCAGCACACTGGCCTCCTTGCCATTCCTGGAATACTCCAGGCAAACTCACACCTTAGGGTATTTTCAGTTGCTGTTCATTCAGCCTGAAGTGCTTCTATCTACTTAAACTGCACCTGCAAACTCCTTTGGCAATACACCTTTGGATAAACCTTTCCACTTAATTTTTGTTTCCCGAGAGAATACTACCTAACCTTCTACAATATTACCTATTTATCTCTATTATTGTCTATCTCCCTCCACTAGAACATAAACATTTTGTGGGTAGGTATTTCTGTGTGTTCTGTTCACTGCTCTACTGCCCGGTGCCAGAATATTTCTAGGCCGGAAATGAATGCTCAATAAGTATTTTGATGAAGACATGAATAAATGATTGAAAATAAACAGGAAAGAAACAAAGTCTTTCTAAGAGTAAAGTATAAAAAAAAAATGGAAATTGTTCCGAAAAAAAATTTCAGAGAAAGGCACTACTCAAACAAAGTGCATTTCTCCTCTGGCATAGATAGTTGCATGTGCCTTGCCATGACTAAGAGTCATAGGCTCCAGGCCAAACTCAGACACTGGTTATCTACATAACCACAGGAAAGGTCTGAAACTCTTCTTGCCTTGGATACACACAATCTGTAAACTTGCTATGATGCTTGCCTTTGACCTGAGTGCTTTATATGTTATTCTGTAAATTTTCCTCATCCTGTCTTCTCTGTGAATATTTAGGTTCTATCTCTTTATTCCATAACCTGGTTGTATAAATATGATACAGTATTGGTAAGTAAAGTAATCTTTATTATTCCAAACTTTATATTCCGATGTAAAAAAAAAAAGGAAAGAACTATATATAAACTACACATTTAAAACAAAGATATAATTAGCCGTTATAATACCACATTTTAATCCTGAGCTTGACAATGATATCCTTAATATAATAACACTGACTCATTCATAGTATTTGCTCAGTAGATGTTCATTTAACAAAAAGACAGTTTAAAAAAAAAAAACAACTTAGCACTGAGAATGTGTGCTCATTCAGGAGGAAATAAATGAGGAGAAGGAGAGGGAACATGCTATGAGATGACCAAGTGTGATCAGAGACCATGTGTCTCTTACTGAGTTGCCTCATTATCTCCTATGGCTCCTGATTTATATCTCTTAAATCAAGAGATTTAAGAATTTTTGTTTCCCTTAAAAAAAAAAAAAAAGAAGAGAGAGAGAGAGATGCCCCATGGACTATATAATCCTTAGGCTACATAGGAAAATCATCAAAAGAATTAATGTGTTTGAAGAAACTTTAGAAATACATACTTAAGAAAAGTGAAGGATATTCGGTAACTGCTAGAATCAGAGAAGAGATCTTTAATTTAGAAGGTAAGCATATTGAATATCATCTCAGCATAAAAGGACTATTCATATTTTAACTACCTATATGCCAGCCCCTGCACTAAATGTAGAGATGAATAAAACATCACTGTGCTCAAGGAATTTGCAACCTTTAAAGGGAGAAACATAATGAAATAAATGAATCCAGCACACAGTGTTGAGAGCTGAAGGGTTACCTAACCAAGACCACTGGTGTGTCAGGGGAGGCTGAAGGAGTAAAAGCTGGGATTAAGACTGAAGGAAGAGTTGGAGTTAGACAGAGCAAGGGTTGGAAAAAGAATGGTGAAAGAGAAAACTACACATTGGAAGACATGGAGGAAGATCAGTGTAGTTGAATTTCAAATTGATTGGAAAGGAAGAGGAAAGCAGAGGGGAAAGAAGAATGTAAGCAGAAGATAATTTAAAATGAGACTGGGGGAGTTCCCATCATGGCTCAGAGGAAATGAACCCAACTAGTATCCTTGAGGATGTGGTTGCGATCCCTGGCCTCGCTCAGTGGGTTCAGGATCCAGCATTGCCTAGAGCTGTGATGTAGGTCACAGGTGCGGCTTGAATCTGGCAGTGCTGTGGCTGTTGCATAGGCCAGCAGCTGTAGCTTCAATTTAACCCCTAGCTTGGGAACTTCAATATGCTGTGCGTGCAGCCTTAAAAAAAAAATAATAAAATAAAATAAAATGAGACTGGGGAAGTAGATAAGTAAGGGCAAGATTACAAAGGATTTGTTTGCCTTTGGGAGAAAGTCTAATTTTATTCTAAGAATAATAGGGAGCAATTGAAGTATTATTATAAGAAAAGCAATGATATAATTAAAGTAGAATCTACATTTAGAAAGCTCTGCCTACAGCGTGTAGAAAAGACAAGAGAGACAATACTGAACATTGAATCCTGTTGGAGGCTCTTTCAATGACACAAGCAAGAAACATCACAGGCCTGAGTATGGGCAGTGATGGTGGGGACAAAAACAAGAGGGACAGATCTGAGAGATTTTAAAGAAATAAATTTGAGAAAACTGTAGAAAACATCATAAAATTGAGGAAAGGTAATGAGGTGAAATAGGATCAGATGGAGAGAAGCAGTACTAGAAATAGGCAATCCATGGAGTTCCCGTCATGGTGTAGCAGAAACAAACCTGACTAGGAACCATGAGGTTGCGGGTTCGATCCCTTGCCTCGCCCATTGGGTTAAGGATCCAGCATTGCCATGAGCTGTGGTGTAGGTCGCAGATGCAACTCAGACCCTGCACTGCTGTGGCTGTGGTGTGGGCTGGTGGATATAGCTTCAATTCAACCACTGGCTGGAAACCCCATATGCTGAGGGTGTGGCCCTAAAAAAAAAATGCAAAAAAAATGAAAATAAAAATAAAAAATAAATAAAAATAGAAATGGGCAATCCAGCAAAACTACAGACAAGAATTAGTAACAGAACAGGGGTTTTGTCAGTATGGAGGGAAAAAACCTGCTGGCTATGAGCAACACAGTGCCTGGGTCTTCCCTTCTAACCCTATTGGTTGAAGTTCCATTGCTCTGTGGAGTCATGGAGAGAAAGAATTCCTTTTGATCCACACATTTATACTTCACTGAGAAAAAGCTAATGACTGTAGCCCAAGGACTACATGAACTACCCACTCATTGACCTTCATGACCAAATTCTGTCTTGGGATCATTTACGTAGAAAGAACTGGCAAGATATGGCAAGAGACAGTTGTTAGAGTGCTGGATGTATGTGTTCCTTGAAGGCCAGAAGTGAGGAAAGGAAATAGAAGAGCAAAGAAAAGATGCAAAATCAAAGTAGTAAAGCTGAATTCTGTCTCAAATCATTTTCTATGCTTCATTCCTTCTGAACTACTCAGGAAAATATGTGGACTGAAGATTAAGGCTAGACTAATACTTTTCACAAATTGCAAAAGAACTCTTCAGTATTTCTGCTTTCCCCATATACTCCAGAACAAACTAGCTGGCTAATTCATTTTGTTCTTACTTGGCACGGCTGGCATATAATCTTCTGATGAGATTTCCCTTTCCCCCAACAGCCTCGTTCACCACTGGAGATGTATCAACATTTAGCATTATCATTAAGCATCCAAAAGTTGCGTGTTCTTTCATGCCTGGCTTGCCAACATCAGCACCACTTTTAGCCACTCCTGACCTTGTTTATTTTACTTATTTATTTGTTTATTTATTCATTTATTTTTTTGTCTTTTAGGGCCGAACCTGCTGCATACAGAGGTTCCCAGGCTAGCTGAAGCTGCCAGTCTACCCCAGAGCCACAGCAATGCGGGAACCAAGCCACGTCTGCGACCTACAACACAGCTCACAGCAAAGACAGATCCTTAACCCACTGAACGAGGACAGGGATGGAACTCTCATCCTCATGGATGTTTGTTGGGTTTGCTAACTGCTGAGCCACGATTGGAACTCCCCTTATTTCTTTTAGACACTTTTTTTTGTGAGTGCATTTTTTTTTATATTCCACTTTTGACTCTTTCTTTAGTAGTTTATTTGCTTTTCTTTAGATCTCTGTGATGGTTGACCTCATTGCTATAGTCACCTATGTACAAAATGTCATAAGATGGACCTATAAGCAAATAATGTCCCATCTCCTCACCCTCACCTTTAGAAAGGAAATATGTAAGTATAGGTCCCCCAAGAGAAGGCTCACTGATGGTAGTTCTGTAGTTCTGCTCTAGCCTTGCATTTTCCAATGCTGGCTTACAGAACATCTGGGACATGAACAAGGTAACAACTTAAAATGAATTACTGGTCACCGAATATTCCTCTGTACTCTACTACATAATGAATATCTCACAGCTTCCATATAAAATCCAGGGAACACTGATTAGGTAAAACTTGTTGCACTGTACTCTAAGCCTGTACATCACCCTGCACTCTCCCTTGCTGACGCGATCATCCCTTCTAATCCTTCAAAATTCATGGCTAATATTCTCTTGCAAATCATATCTAACCAGTTCCTAACTCTTCTTTTGTGCAAAAATTAGTTTTTTTTCCCTCTGAATACCTCAAAGTAAAGCAGCTCATACTAATAATCAATTTCAACTATTACTATTCATGGACAATAGACCAGCTAAAGATTACATATGTTCTGCCACATAACATCATATGTATATATGCAAAAAGTTGTAAAAATCTATTCACTCTGTAGATTGTGGTCTTGAGATCAGATGCTAAGTCTTAATGTCTTTGTGTCCTCACTGCCTGGAACTATACTGTACATGTAGTAGGTAGTTAATTTTTTTGTAAAAAGAATTAAACCACTTGCTACTCCATGAAGAATCTTATTTCATGCTTCCATTGCCCAATATAGAAAACCAAAATAGAAAATTCAACCACTGTCATTTTTCAATAATGCATTCCACTCTGTCATTTTGAAAAACATTTGGTGACTCATAGCCTAAATATACTGTAAAAACAGCTGATATGATGCTATTTTAAAGTGATAATTATGTATTTTATTTGTGATTGTGCATGTTAGGGCTAAAATACAAATTTAGTCTAATATGTCTAAAGAGTGAATAGACATTAGCACATCTACTCATTAAGGTACTGTTTGTATTTCTATTATGATTAATAATCATTTTTCATTTAAGAAAGATCTTGACTCTTCCTGAAAACTGTCATCCTATGGAACTGCTGACTGAGGAGAGGGCAGGCTGGGAAAGGAAAAATGTGCTTTTTAATTTAAAAGCAGTTTATCTTAATTCTTCAATGACTAAAAGAAAAAAAGTGTTTTTAAATACAAACAAAAACATCCCTAGGATATTTGTTTAAACTATCTTTGTTAAGATCTTTGTTAAGGTCTTACGGAATACAAACATAACCACGATTTTAAATAATTAGATTACTATTTATGGGCATTAAATCAAATTGATGATATATATATGTACATATATATGTGTAACTGAGTTGATTTACTTATAGTATGCATTATGACTATTTTTAGTTTTAAAAGACAGATCAATTACATGAAATATTAGATGCTATAAAACCCCACCTAATGCTTACTGTGCCTCTATTCAGATTCCTTGCATATATTTTGTACTCCGTCCTGACAGAATGGATATAAGTGTGTTTCACTTGTGTATTAAGTACATCTTTATGCTTTTCAACAGTTTCTTACTTTCAAAGACTGCTTCTTTCTTACTCACCTGTGTTTCAAATGGAAGTGGCCAATCACATTATTCCAAATCTCTGGCCTCAACTGTTAGTATATGATCCAGATATGGATAATCAGTGTGTTTCATTCCTCTGATCATAATGAATACTCCAGAGAGGGCATGAAACCTGCCAAGTTTATCAGTCTCCTCCATAGTAGGGTGATAAAGTAATTTTTTGCCCAAACTAGACTTATGAGAGTGAAAGACAGTATTGTTAACAATTTTGCTGGGATAAGAAGCTTGTGGACAGTTTGCTGGACAACAAACAGAGACTAATGATAATCTTCTTTCCAGAGATTTTCTGGATGGTGTTGGCATGTAAAAGTTTTCTCTCCTTTAGGGTCATAATTCTGTAATCATGGGTGTAAGCTCAGCACTACCAGCAACCCTGTCGTCCTCTGGTATGTAGAAAAAGACAATGAGCAGAAGGAGAAAGTCAAAAATGAGAAGAGGTGAAGATAGGAGGTAAAGAGAAAGAAAATAAGAGACAGCAGTGCACACCAGTTAGAAGATTAGATCCCACTGCATCCTGAAGAAGTCATTTTCATTCATATCCTTAAAGACAATTATTTTTTCTTAAGCCAACAGGAACTGGATTTTGTTGCCCATAAAACTGAAATAAAAGAGGTATTATAGGCCAAGTAGTGCAAACCTTTTATTTTAAAGATAAGAAGACTAAGGCCTACCCAGGTTAAGCAATTAACCAAGAGTCCCATAATACTTCCAAGTAGGCATATAACTCAGATCTTTGTCTTCTTTTCTATTTTTCTTTTTTTTGTTGTTGTTTATTTTGTCTTTTTAGGGCCACAAACTGCATATATGGAGGTTCCCAGGCCCAGTGGTTGAATCTGAGTTGTAGCTCCCAGCTTACACCACAGTCACTTGGTATCCAAGCTGTGACTGCAAACTAGCCCACAGCTCACGGCAACACCCACTGAGCGGTACCAGGGACCGAATCCATGTCCTCATGAATACTAGTCGGGTTCCTTAACCACCTGAGCCACAAGATGGGAACTCCCCTATTTTTCTTTCTATATGTACCATTTCTTCTCTATTACTCCAAAGTATGAATTCATTATTTCATATGGTGCATATAATCATCATTCTAAGAGAAACCTGTGTCTCCTTTAAAGAAAATTCTTTGACATTTGGAAGACAAAAGATATTTCATTTAAGGGGTAGCAACTTGGGGAAGTTTTAGAGAATAAACCATGTAACACAATGAAATCTCCATGAGGATAGATACCATTTCCATCTCAATAACTGCTGTCAGGAAAGGCAGAAATAAAGGCTGGAGAACTACACTTGCAGGAATAGTAGCAATAGGAATAACCAGGTGAGTTAAGAAAAGTGAAAGTGAAACATTAAAAAAAAAAAAAAAGGAAGTCTAAACCTAAAAGCAAGTTAAGGCAACCACTCAAAGCCAGCTCAGCTGGAGGCTGAGGATTGGTAAAGAGCTACAAACAATGAACAATGGATTTTCACTTCCACGAAAACAACGACAAATGCATTTAGACACCTAGATATGCACCCTAGAGTTTGCTTTTACTATTAATGTTTGTTGAGCACTCTATGTGTCAACCACTAATGCTAGAGAAATCTGGAAAATATTCTGCTTATTTTCAAAAGTTATTTTAAAAAAGTCCCTCAGTCCAAAAATAATCAATCTACAGCTTGGAAAGCATACATTAATCATGTCCACATTACTAAAATTTAGTTAAAATTCTGATTGAAACGATTCTACGTGCTCTCAAAAAATCTTGTGTTGAATACATATGGGTTTATCAGTTTCCATATTAAGATTAATGCAGTGAATGTCTCTCATGCATGACTGATTAAACGCATGAAAAATTTCAAAACTTAAGTTTGGCTTAGAATTATTTACATGTTAAAAATCAGAGATTTAGGAGTTCCCATCATGGCTCAGTGGTAATGAACCCAACTAGTATCCATGAGGATGCAGGTTTGACCCCAGGCACTGCTCAGTGGATAAAGGACCCAACATTGCTGTGAGCTGCAGTATAGGTCACAAATGCGGCTGGGATATGGCATTGTTGTGGCTGTGCTGTGGGCTGACAGCTGCATTTTCAATTGGACCCCTGGCCTGGGAACTTCCATATGCCATAGGTGTGGCCCTAAAAAGAAAATAAAAGATATTTAATAGAAAAGCACTTTTCTCCCAAAGTTTGAATTGTTAGTGGAAGAAATAAACAAAAAATACACGGTAAAAATTCACTACTAGAAATGTTACTGTGGGGCTTTAATAACAAGAATGTGTATGGATATTCTATCTATGATTATATTGATTGCAGGTTTTAGATTCAGTGCCTCAGTGCCTACAAAATCAAATTTCTCTCTATTCTTTATGTCTCAGACAATATTAACTTCTGCCTGTTCTGTTAAGAGTTTTAATAAAGTAAATTAAGCTAATTATTACTAGACCTAATTGGCTTGAATAGTCAATACAAACTCCTTGACAGCAGTTCTAGGTTTCCTGCACTCACAGAAAGTGTATGTATAGAAAACACATGTGAAATTAATGGATGGAGGGATAACAGGCTGATAAGTGCAAATAATTGTACAGTTCAAGGAAAATATTCTATCACTACTGTTACAATAATGATAGTGATGATGATTATAAGGATGATGAGAGTGAACACAATTATCTGTATCTCTATAGATCACAAAAGAAGTACTCCAATTTAGTTGAATAAAATATACCTTTTTCCTTATCAGCTGACTTCAGACAGATCACATGATTCCAAGGAAGGGGACAAAACTGTCTTTGTTGGATTAAATATTAAAAAGCTATGTTCAGAATTTATAGGAGAAACGCATATCATACTTTTCAGGAGAAATTTTCTTCTTGTCTTGTATGTAGTATTTAAATATACGGCAATTCTATTTCTCTCCCTCTTACTATCTCATTTTCTAGTGTCCAAGGTTGATGTAATACTGCAGCTTAGGCCTTAGGTATGTTAACATTGTACAAAACAGGGATTTGTTGAAAAGAGATGAATCAGTGGGAGACGGTGATAAAAATAGCTCCAAACCACTGAATTCAGAGGCCAATAGTTTTTATTCAAATTGGACTATCTATGAAACAGGCATTTTAAAATACCACATTTACTTCCTAGAAGTAGGCAGCTCAAAAGAGACAAAGAATAAGCAAAGATAAGTGCTGCTGACCAGGATATTTCTGTGAGTAGGAGATCAGAGTAATTTACCACTCTTAGCAACAGGACTATCTGGGGGTGTCTTATATCCTATTATATTACACGATCAAAATTGCAGGAATGGCGGATCTATGTCATTACCCTCTAGACAGACAAGCTACTAAATTATTTGTATGGAGGAGATGAGCCATTTACTTACCTTCCTGATAGGGGCAGAAGATAGGCGAGGACTGTCTGGGAGACAGACAGCGGTGGGGACTCCTCTGTCTGGGTTTAAAAAATGCCACTCCTTGAGATGTTCTATCTAACTCAGTCACTGATGGTAACAAACCTATCAGCACTTTGAAATGTTTCCGATGTAATAAATAGTCAGGGGTGGCACTGCATCTTGACTTTAAATGAACAAGTAAAGAGCAAAACGAAAAAAGCAAAACTCCATTCAAAAGAGCACTTCCGTGATCAAGAGTGCTATGTACACAATAAGAGAACTTTTTAAATGAGTCTGAAGTGTTTAAAACTATAAGGCTTATTAGAGGTATAGATTAATCCCTTTTTCCCCTCTCAGGTGAAGATTCTGAATCCAAAGATATGAAACCTGCACAAGATGGTGCAGTTTGTTAATAACTGAGAAGGGGCAGGATCCACCCTTCTGATCTGTGGGAAAGGATACATGTGTGAACCACTACGGGGAGAAGAGAAAGAACTATACAAAGTTGGACAAACTAGAAACAGGTAAAATTTGAATTTCTTATTAGTGCCTGAGTCTAAAAATTCATCTGGACTCTCAGGTACCAGATATAAACTATGAAGTTCCTGGGTTTTCTCTTACATTCACTTTGCTGCAAATTCAAATGATACAATTTTTTCACATGGCAGTCAAATTTCTATCTATTTTTAAATTCTTTTTTAGTTCTGGTTAAAATCTGAACGTGTATATCTGCCAAAAAAAAAAAGAAAGAAAGATCAACAAACAACACGATATCCAGCATCCTTTTCTACTTGGAATGAATGTTTATCTGACATTTGGAAGATTCTACGGATATACTAGATGAAGCAGTACAGGCCACACATACTAATGCTGACTAAATTAACATACAGAGAGATGAATCCAAACACCCACCTCCTTCTATACCTTGAACATCACATTGCTAGATACAGGTTAAAGTACACAATATAAAGTAGAGCCTGGCATCAGTAAGTAGCCCTGAAGAGTTACTAGATTTAAATTCTTGGAGCCATGGCTCTCTTTCAGGAGGCATGATATCCATATTGACATGAATCCTTTCTTGGTTCCTTCGTTTTTCATTAAGCCTCACGGAACCCCCTCTATTACTCTGCTGGCATTGGCTACCAGCCTTTCCCATTTATTATAGATATTTAAATCAAATAAGTCTACTTCAACTTCCCATTTCTCTGCATCTTCTTCTTATTCTCTGAATAGGAGTTAGGTAGAAAATGTCTACTATTCCAAGAGAGAAGAGAAATGGGAAATCTAGAAAGCACTCACATTTCTTCTCTAGAGAGCTACCTTCTCCTGTTCTTTCACTTTGCACTCCAACAATAAAAAACAAAAACTAAAGTAAATGTTTGGTCATTTTTTGACAGATATCAGGTGGAAAAAAATGAGGAGTGGAACAGGGAGACTGCAAGTAGAGATTAACAAATAGAGCAGTAGAATATATAAGGGTAAAGAAAAGCAAAATAAAAGCTAAAAAGAGGTCAAAAGAGAGGGAGAGAGCAAAGTTAAAAGAAATTATGAAAAGTAAAGGATATAAAGAAGGAAAAGACAAGTGATGGCTCTTTTTTCGTAATTCTGAAGCCACCTGTCTTTGATTCTCAAAGCATCTGCTGTGAGAGTATGAAGAAAATTTAACTCTCTGCCTTCACTAATTGAATTTTTTTAAATTTAAATTTCAAGTTCTTCCAGAAGGCTGATAAAAAGATAACCAAGCATATCTGTCAGTGAAGGGAACACAGAGTACATTCCCATCAGTTCATCATCCATGCATGTGCTCCCCCTCTATTCATCTTCCATCTACTTGTCTACACCAGTGTATTATTTATGTATGTGTCTTTCCAACCATGCATCCATCAAATACCTATGTGAAGCAGATACCAAGGTGAGACTATTTTGAACAAAGCAGAAATAGCTTTGTTATTGGATTCAGAAATGTGAAGGTAATTAAAATTAAAAGACCTTAATCAATAGCAACTGATGACCCTTAGTTGAATCTCAAGGCTGATTACTGCAAATCTTAAATCATGACTCACAATGGTAGCAAGCCTTTGAATAACCCCTGTGCCATTTGGTTTTGTTAAGTTTTGATTTTCTTTTTTCCAGTAAGGATAAAGTAAGTTATAGTCCCTATCTTCAGGCTTTTGCAACAAATGTTTATGTTATGAAGAAATTGTAAGTATAGCTTGAGGATATGCACAAAATTAAATGGTAACTTGTGAGGCTGTGGCTTTGGTTCAGTCTTAGGATACTGTTACTGTTCATGTATCACTCTTCATGACTGCGGTGCATGATTCGCATGCCTGATTTGCCCTGTCACGTAAAATGATGAATTTGCATGCTAGGATCTGTAAATTGAGCATGACAGGAGCAATCCATAGGGCAGTGCCTACTTAAGCCCAGCTTCCCAGGTGGCCACATGAAGGTATTTGTTCTTAACTCCAGGTCCGACTATCATTCAGCAGAGGGACCCATTCTAGGGACACTCTGCTAAGCATAAGCTTCTAGGAAGCTGTACTCATAAGCTTCTAGGAAGCCAGATAAAGTTTTACTTGATCTAGTAGTATTAAAGTGTACTATTACATGAACCACAGTGGGTAAGAAATTGATATCAGAGCATGATATAAATTTATTGGGGAGTAGCCATTAAATAAACTTCCTGTCACAATACTTCTTCTAAACTAATGAAGGATAAAATATGAGCTCCATAAAGAAATATGTTCATGGAAGAAATCTTGAAGAAAAACACCAAATGCTATTAATGTTTTCCTTCTTTACACAGCTCTGTGTAACTTTTATATAATGAGTATACATTATTTACAATGGAAAAGGTGATTTCTATAAAAAGTTACATAGGAAAGTTGTAAAAGTGAGTGTTAATAAGCAAATGATGGCAAGACCATGTGTCTGTTCTGTAAGTGCAGAAACAATGTTTCTTCCTTTGGAGAATTTCACTAAAGTGACAGTTTATTTGAAATGGGCAAACCTACAGTGTGTAACTTCAGAAAATGAAATCTGAATAAGGAAGGATATTTAGCATCCTTCCACACTGGGCTTTTTATATTGATAAGAAGCAATGGGTATTAAATCGAGCTTTTCTGCCTAGGAATTTAATCACACCTGAATGACTGGTGCAAACTTTACATCTGTGTTCAATGCATTTACAAACATCCAATCCCAACTATGGGCACAGGAAAAATAGGCATATAATCCTTGTAGCCACCATGTGTCATAGACAGTATTTGCTCCATTTTATTGGCTCAGAGAGGTTAGAAAGATTGCACAATGTCTCACAGCTAGTTAAGCAGCTAAGTTTATCTGACTCCAAAGCCAATGATCTTTCTATCACACCAGAAGGTTAATACCTACAAAAAAGCGTAACAATCAGCAGCGTGAAAATGAATTAGCTTACTGATACTCAGACACACAATAACCACTAAAGCACAAATCCTCCTTTGTAAATGAAGTCCTTCTCACAGAAGATTCCTCATTAGTACGTGGTCCAGAGCCTACCCAGACAGGCTATAGTCAGGAAACGTGTTCTACTCCCAGAACTGCGGCAGAGTCATTGTGCAGAAATGGAAAAAGCATTCTGGCCCTTCTTCTACATCAGTTTCCCCATCTGTACACCAGAGACCATAGTTGCCCCCTAGTTCCCTTGGAGGAATGTTGAGAGCTCCAAGTTTCTTAGATGAGAGATGCTTTTAAGTACAAAGCTTTAGGTTACCATTGACATTGCTACAAGACACAGTAAAAGCTTTACCACCAGCTGTTTGTTCAGCATTTTCCATCTGGGTCCCTCCAGCACAATATACAAATGTGGACAATGCATAATTTTCAGGTCAAATTTGGTGCAAAGGCAATTTACAATGACCTTAGTCATCTTCCTCTTCACTGATGAAGAACATCTCAGGGAAATGAAACTTATCTTTAAGCAGTGTTTTTTGTTTGTTTGTTTGTTTTTTGATGAGCACCAATAAGTCTCTTTGCACGATGAGGTCTGTCGTTTTCACTCATCACACTTCCCTTTTAAAGATGAAAGGTAAAGTAATTTGCTCCAATTTATAAGTATGGGAAGCTGTCCTGGAGAAGTGAAGGCAACAGGTGGAATCAACTCCCTCCATTCTATCCTTTAGAAATAGAACTAATTAAGACAGGAAGGGTGAGCAATAAATCCATTGTTATGCTGATGCCACTGGCTAGCTCTGAGGCACTTTTCCTACCCTCATTTAATTACTACATATTAATGTTTAAGTACAGGGAGACAACCAAAGATGAGGTAGGTAGAAAAGGAGCTGTGCTTATTTAATTAGTTATTAATTACTATGAATTTTCAACAGTGGGAAATTAACCACTTGCCCTTTTAAATGGTAATAAATAGCAGACATATGTCTAATTAAGAAGCTGTAAATGCTCTGGAGGAGCTTAGTAGAAGGAGAAAGACACTTATTTACAGACCTATACTTAATAAAAAAGGGAATTATTGGTTCATTTAAAGCCAGCTCTCACACAGGTATCTGCTCAGATTCCTAAATCTCTCTGCCTTTTCTACCAAAGCATTTCTCCCAGAGGCTGGTGCCAAGATAAAGAGGATTCAGGGATTCTTTAAATGGTCTCTTTATAGAACCAGTTTATTAGGGAACTTTACTTCCCAATCCTTTCTAAGTTTTCATTATTAGGACATGGTTTTCACCACACTAGGGCAATTTCTTCTGCATTTATTTCTAAATCTCCATATAGCACCAAAATCATAACTCTAAGTAACAGGATTCTTGGCATTCTTCATAGACTGTTATATAGAATTGGAAGAACAGACTTTTTTATTACACCCTTGAGCCTTAGCCCCACCAATGGAGGTTTAGTTAAATATTTAAGTGCCAAGAGGAGATCATAAAAGGCAGTTTCACAAAGACGTCCAGTGCCATGTTAGTCCAATGGACTCTGGCAAAGCTGAAGGCCACTGCAGAGCAAAAGGATTAGTGTTAGAGGAAGCTCTTTGAAACTTCCTCCATCACCTGCTGGAATTCACCTCTAAAAGTAACTGCTGGTTTGTAAAAATCTTTGTAGGATTACCGAATTAGTCAGTTTTTCTGATCTTGGCACAAATTTCCTTTGCTTTCTTCTATTTCTAGCTTCTGTTTTGAAACATCCTCCCCAAGTGCTTTTTATACCAAAACTTTTCATAGCAAAATCCAGGTCACAGCAAAATAACACACAGACAAGTGCACAATGGTTCTCATTTGGTCCATCAGGGAATTCTGTGCCAGCTCCCTATCTACATCACCTTTCCTGTCTTCACTCCCCACTCCCCAAGCTTGATAACTGGGCCAGAAGAGGTAGGGTTTGCTCAAGTCTTCCAGTCTCTGATCTAACTTGTATTTCTAAAGCATGAGCAACAAATGTTACATAATTACTTTCTCAATTTATCACAGGGCCTTCCTTCTTGCGGTGGTCCCCCTGACCCTAGAGCAGCTCTGTCCCCCTCAGGCTGTAGGTGGATGTCTGTAAGGTTATATCACTGAGACTGTTATTACCACTAATCTGCTCCCCTAGAGCTATTCCTGCAGATGGACACAGGTAGACGTTCTAATTGCTTACACGTGATTATACTACTCAACAGCTAGAATGGAGATGAAAACACAAAATAAATACGGAGGCAAGTTGATAGCTTATAATAAATTAAGAAGATTTATTTTTTAGGGAAAGTCACAGATTTTCTTGGCTCTGCCTGCCTGGAACTCCCTTAGGACATACAGTACTAATGCTGCAGGCTCCCAGGTCAAAGGCGTTGAAACTTGCTTTACGGAAGACTGTTTCTACATCTCTGGCAACTCACTTGAATTCTCTTCCTCCATTATAAGAAATGTTTCAAGAAACCAACGACCTATCTCAAACAGATTTTTAACAGGAAGATAATCTACTACAAGCAAGAAACAAACAAGCACTGACAGCAAGTTATAAAAATAACATAAAATATATAATGTTAGTGACATAAAAATCATAGTTCTATAATTCATTTACAATAAATTAGGTTCTTCCAAAGAATAGATAATTTACTTGGAAAATCTGAAAACTACTATAATGCTTAACAAAATTTCAGTGAAAACCAAAAAAAAAAACTTTCTCATTTATCGAGCACTTGCTTTATACTAGGCACTGTCCTAGTCTTTACAGATATTCTATGCAATCCTTAAAATATTTGAGATATTCAAGGGCTCTCCCATTTGTTTATGTGCCTTGTAACCTGCTTGCCATGAAGGATGGAGAGGTCTAATCTGATTGTTCATAGATTAGACATTCACTGAACCAAATAATTCCATCACCATCAGCAAGGTCACTATACTTTAAATTAGTTCAGCACTGATGTCCTGCACTTTCTCCTCCCCTGCTTCCTGTATTCATGTTGCAGAAAGAAAGAGGTGACTCTGCACCAAAGAGTGTTGATACAAATCAGCCACAGAAAGCCTCAGACATGAAGTGTGGTTCAGGATATCCTAGAGGTAGGTAAACCCAGAGAAAATTTCAAGAGAAAAAAAAAAATGTCCAGCGAAAGAGGCAAAGGCCTCCCTAGCAAACACGGAGCTCTGGTTAGGCTACAGAAAGGGTGGAAAAGCTTTTTGGAAGCAGTCACTTACATTCTCACAGAAAAGAAAAAAAGATAGGAAATGGGTTTTGGAAATTAGTCCCTTTTGTTTCTTTATGCTGCATTTGTGTCTTTAATATTTAGTCAATTCTAAGGTGGTGAAAAAAGGAAGGAGGTAGGGAAGGGGACTGGGGTGAAAAAATGTCCAATAAAAGGAATATACATTATTCTTTCTACAGAGACCTTTCTTCATTTTAAACTGACTGCTGTACACTGTCAGAACGTCATTCTGATTTTCATTTGGGGGAATTGATATTTTTGGAGGGTGAATTTTATAGCTCATCTAGGGACTGTTATTACTGTTTGATATGACACAGTGAAAGCAGAAGTGGCAGAAGTCTTCACTGTAGGGAAAAAAAAAAAAAAACAGTGGAATCTTTATCTTTCCCTAAAACACACCGTACTCCCTTAGTAGCAGCTTTCTCAAAATGTTCTACCCTGCAGTACAGTGGTTTTCAATAAGGCATCCATCCTCTGTAGTTTACTGCACAATTCCTTCAGCATTTCACATTGCTGCCTAGCCTGTGCCTTCTGAGGTAATGGATTCATTCATTCATTCATTCACTCATTCATCAGACATGTACTAAAAATAGAGACCTTACCTCAAACACCTTACATCTCAACTATTTGGGACAAATAGGGCAATCACCCTACTGTGGGTCCTTCTCAGCCCAGCAGGAATTATATTCCACCTAATAGTGCACAAGAAAGCCTGCCTAGACTCTTTAGTGTGCCTTGAGGTGGTAGAAGGAACCAGAGTCAGGGAGGAATCAGACTAGTGTTGCTGGATCCTATTTCTACTGACTCATGTAATTTGTGAGTTCTGTGAGCTCCACTCTGTGGTCTGCTGCAATCACCGTGCTCAACTCCTTGCACACACAGCCCATTTAATTTCCACAATGGTCCTCAACAGTAATGATAAAATCTTCAAAACTGCCCATTTCTTGCCCGTTTTGTCTTTTTTTCTGAGCCATCTGTAGTCAAGCTTCTCTCCTTCCTATAAGCCCTGAGCTCTGCTTACCCCCAAGCCTGAGCAGCACCAAAAGAGCAGAACTTCACCCCCTCATCAGTTTCCCCAGGGAATTGGCTGACAAAAGAGGGATACTTTCCTGCCAGACCCCACTGGTCATGTCCCTTTGCCTGTCCACTTCCCCTCCCTAGATTCTTCTTATCTGCTTGCCCCTCTTTTATCCTGTTTGATTTTGAGATACCCACAGATTTCTGAGATCAGAGTGTTCTCCCTATTGTGAGTCTTACTCTCTAACTAAGCTCTCTCCCTAAGTCCAGATTGATTTTACTTGGCAGTAGTTATCATTATAAACATTTTACAGATAAAGAAAGTAAAGCTTGCAGAGGTGACCAAAGTCATATGATGGTCATCTGAGGTTATAAATAACAGAGGAAGGAGTGATAGAGAGATGTATTTTTAAAAAAAATGGTTGTAAAACAAGGTAGTGACAAATATTTCCTGCTTCAGAGTATTGCTGAGAGAGGGCTATACACATATTGGCTCAACCTGACAATGGTCAGAGGACAAAGTTAAATCTGCCGTAATAAATACAGGTGGGTCAATGGGCTTGAGACCAAGAAATAAGTTCATTGGTGCCTTTTTTTTCAGTGCCTTTTTGTCTTTTCAGGGCCGCACCCACGGCATAAGGAGGTTTTCAGGCTAGGGGTCCAATCAGAGCTGTAGCCACCAGCCCACACCACAACCATAGCAATGCTGGATCCAAGCCGAGTCTGCAACCTATACCACAGTTCACGGCAACGCCAGATCCCCAACCCACTGAGTGAGGCCAGGGATCAAACCTGCGCCCTCATGGATACAAGTCGGGTTCGTTAACCACTGAGCCTCAACAGGAACTCCCCTTGGTGTTTTTCAATATGCATTAACAAAATGATCCAGTTAGGAGACTGTTGTCTTTGGAACTGCAGTGGGAAGAGCTATACAGATTGTCTTTGTCTTCCTCTATGTTGGAAAGAGAGCTGAGGTGCCTTCAGTATAGATGATTACTGCAGACCGGCACGAGGCAGGCATTTGAAACTGCCCTCAGGTAAAGTGTAAACTCAAAGCATCATAATAAATAATAACAGGGCTTTACTCTTCATGCTGTATTGTAATGCCACTGATGTCAAATTAATATAGGTCCTTGAAGAGAATGCAAATGAAAGACTTTGAAATACGTCCACAAGGCTTTGGGCAGAGGATGGGGTGAGAAGAAGCCAGAGGAGGAAGACAGGTGGCCTAGTGGGGGATGGGGGTGAAAGGAACAGGGCTGGGGCAAACGTATTCTGTATATTTTGTAGATTTTAAGATGAAATGTTTATTCCAGTTCCAACACTTTCCTTAAAGAAATGACATTCACAAAGCCTTCACTGTATATTCTTACAATTCTAAGCATAGAAATCATACGTAAATTCAAAGAAGCAGAGTTATAATTCATATGGGCTTTATTTCCATAGATTATAATTTTACTTTATTCTGTAAAATCAAGGTAGTTCTCAGCCATTTGCCTTCAGTCAATATTATCGAAATAAATGATTCAACGGACACTAAATGCACTCCTGTGTGCTAGAAACTGCTGAGGCTGGGGCCATAAAGCTGGACAGGACAAGGGTCCAAGGAATTCATATTTCGGTTATTCTGTTTGTTTTCTGAGCTCATCTCCTTTTCAAGATCCACCTTGGACTAGCCTTCACTGCTTTTCCAGATGCACATGCCTCTGTTCTTCCATGACTCAACCTACCTGACTACTACCTGCTCTCCAAACCATGCAGAGACCTTCCCTGGTGAGTGTCCATGTGTTCTGTCCCAGCACTTGAAAATGAGTGAGGCATTTTCACTTACAGCTGTAGTGACCTGTAACTGTCAAATACAGGGTTTTAAGGGAGCACAGGATTAGACTTGGAGAAAACCGAACATCAGACCACTAGTCTGAGACAGTACATTTGCAAGAAGTATGGAAGAAAAATGGCAATAAGAAGACAGTGGAGTTAATTGATTAACTTAACAGGTTATGGTGACTCCGCTGCAGTTTTCAAAGTGGAGTCCATGCTGACTTTGAAAGGGCTATTAGTGGAATGTAGATGACACATTACCTCAAATACACAACACTCTTCCTGCACGTGCTAACTTCTCTTTGGAATGCTCCTTTCCTTGGCTTTTTGGTGAATACCTAGCCATCCTTCAAGACCCAGGAGAAAACTGCTGTTTTACATGAAGCCTCCCCTAGTTTCCTCTGGTTCTCTTAGCACACAGTATTTTATCACGGGCTTCTCACATTGCTGTTCTGTATTTTATCTACTCCTAGGTCCCCTGTTAACTTGAAGACACGTCTGTGATGCAGAGACCTCTCTTGGTCCTCTTTGTGGCCTCAGCATTTAGAAAATATCTTAATAATAAATAATCATACTGTTAAACAGAATCAAAGAAGGAAATTAAGAGAAATGAAGAAGTAGCAGACAAGAAGGAAAGAAGGGAGTGGGGAAGGAAAAGGCAAAAGGAAAGAGTGAGAGGCAAAAAGAAAAGTGAAAGAATGAAGGGATCTCTTTTTTTCTTCCCTTACATTTTGAAGCAGTCTCGTAATTAATTATTTGTTTTTCTATTTTCACTTTTTAAAGTCCTACTTGTTCTAGCTCCATATTTTTCTACCACAAAAATGTACTTCCTTCAATTCTTGAAGTTCAAGAGGGAAAGACACCCCCCCTTTTTTTTTCTTTTTTGGCTCAGCTGAAAACTCAAAAGAGAGACAGCTTTATCCCTTTATTCTGAGTACCATAAACTGAGCCAGAATCTGGCCTTCCACCACAGTGGATTTCAAAACAGAGGTAGGCAAGCGGGGATTTTAATTTCTTTCTCCTCAAAAGGAAGAGATTCCGTTGTGCTCTTGACAGGGTTGTTCTTCTGAGCCAGTCCCAGCCACAAGGAAACCCGTCTGCGATGAGGCCAAGGGGCTGTGCTGTCCATGCTGGAGGATGGCTACACCAGAGTGAGAGCAGAGATTAATCAATCCAAGACAACGTCTGTCAGGATATTGAGTCTGGCTCTTGTTATCAGCTGCCTGCACTTCAGGGGCTGTGTAATATTCAATTTGATTATCTCTCACCTGCAAAGAGTAAGCTCCCTTTGCTTAAAAAATCACTGGGACTAGCTGAAGAGGAATCGATCCACTAGAGAAAATGCTGACAAGAAAACACAAATCAGAAATAGGACAAGGGGATGAGAAAAGAAGGGAAAGAGAATCTGGCTTAACATCCTGGCCTCTGTTTTTTCTTTTTTTTTAACAACTGGCTTGACTTTCTGTTGCTTTCAATTGTCAGTCTTGATTATGATAAATGATGACAAGAGAGCAATATGACTCCTTTGTATCTACTTGAGGTTCTACCAGTAAAATAGTTTCTCCCTTTGTCTCTGAGTACTAGGACCCAGTAGGACTGGTGGATTTCCTGCTGCAGGGATCACGGCAAGGACCCATGGCACTTTTGTACATTAAAGAAGAAAATATGACATCCAAGAGAGACAGGAGTGACAGACTGGAGGCTGATTACAGTGGTTCTAATAAACTAAATTCCCCTGAGATATCACTGACGCAGTCTTGGATAGCTATACCATCTAGAGTTTTTGCTTCATAAATATGTGTTTATTCTATCTCTCTCCCTCTCACTGGTTCCTAGATTTTTCACTTGGTTTCCCGTACACCCACAGTGAAGTCAATGCATTTTTATGCCATTTATGTTTACTTTCAAAGCACTACTCTTTTCTTCCACTTCACTGTAAATCTTGCCAATCCAATCTTCACCACTGATCTCACTAGTGAGATTCATTTATCTTAGACTGCTAGTGGAAAAGCTCCATGGATATTTTAATGTCATCTCAAACTCAGCAGGTCTGAAAATGTAATTTATCGCCTTTTCCTCACCAAAAATGCTCCCTTTTCTTAATTTTCTATTATTAGCGAACTTGAAATTTCAATGTCATCCTTGACTCCTCATTAATCCTTGCCATGTTAAGTCAACCAGCCATACTGCTTGAGATAATTTCTGCAAGATATTTCTCATGTCTTACTATTTATTTCAATACCACACTCACTACTCCAGTTTATCCCTTCATCATCAAACACATAGTACTACCATACACTTCTAGATGATGCCCCTGTTGCCAGGCTTCCCCCACCTTCAAACCATCGCACAAGCCACAACTACAACAATGTGAGTTACCAAACCATTTCCCCTTGCCTGAAAAAATGAAAATTCAGACTCCTAAACCTAGTATTCATGGTGACTCACAACTGATACACTCGTACATTTCCAGATATAGCTACCCTGTTTGTCCTTGCAATTTTCCTACTTGCCCAACAAAGATTCACCATTTCCTCAAATCACCTTGTACTTCATTGTTCGTGCTCACACTCATACTGTGATTCATCCACACCAACCCACTTCGAATTCCCTGAATTTTCCATATACCTTTATGTGTCTTCACCTTTGCACAGGCTATTTCTTTATTCTGAAACATCGGTACGTCTTCCTTCTAACCAATATGGGTTAACTTTTACTCGAATGTTAAATATTCTATATCGATCTTATCTTTCCAGCAGTTTTTCCTCTTGTCTCTAATTCTGTGTAGATGACTCACAAGTATTCTGCAAAAGCACTCTATGCATTCTTTCCCTCTAGCATTTTACCTAGTGATGAATGAATGAATGAATGAATGAATGAATGAATATACAATGTCTGGAGTTGCCTACTTTTCTATTCTTCTCACATATGTACGAAGTTAATCTCAACCATCCTTTGAGGATTTTTGTTTGCCACATATCTTTGAAGCCTTTCTTGACCATGCCAGATATAAGTGATTCCTCTCTTTTTTTAAATTCCCTAATTACTTATTCAATAAAGCGCTTACTGCTTTTCTATGGAAGTTATAATAATTAGATTATTTCCTGTGTTTCTGGAAGGTTTGAGGGATAGGTTAATGAGATTTCAAGTTGAATTGGTTTTACAATTATTTAAATTTCTTTGCTAGAAAATTAGGGCTCTAGGTTTTAGGTCTAGACAGTGGTACTAATAAAATAGGAAAGGATTGGGTCAAGATTCAGAGTAGGAAGAGAAGTAGGATCTTAAAGATACTTATTTGGGATAAAATCGTACTCTTTAAACAAACCAAAACAGGCATCAGCAGGAGCAAGGAAGATCAGTGGAAACCCACGTGTGTAAAAGAAGCAGGGTGAAAACAACATCAAAGCAAAACGAACCAATTTAGGCCAGAAAAGGTAGGGTAAGTTGCTTATTGTCCAACATGTAGAAGGATATAATTCTCAGTATTCATCTATTTGTAATAACCATTTAAAAATTAGCACAAATTATTTTGGATACACAGTTGAACAACCAGTAATATATTTACTATAGTGCCTTTTAGTAAAATAACTTCCATATGTCAGCTTCTTTTAACTTAAAAATTCTAAACTTTCTTCATTTTGCTCTTCTGTTAACATCTAAAAAGTAACATCATGATTACTTTTGTTGATATATATGCGGATGCATATATATCACTTCTATATTAAAAACTTTTTGAGAATAAAGGCCTCATATCTCTTTGTATGTAATATAGTACATACTCAACGAAAGAATCGTATCTTGCACATCTTTTAGAAAACCAGGCAGTAATAGGAATGAACCACTACAGATTTCAGGCATGCTATGGCAATGACTAATGTAGGAACAAATGAATAGATTTCAGCTTCATGGGCTATTATTCCCTCCTGAAATAGACCAGGAAATAGAAAAGAAATATAAATAGAAAAAATATATAAACATAAATAAATATAAAATATATAGATTGGTAAATGTACAAAATTAATTCTATAAGGAAAGGACAGTTTTTTCAACAAATGGTCTTGAACCATGTGGATATTCATATTGAAAAAAAAATCAATTGAGAAACCACCTCGTATCATACATGGAAGTGAACAGAAAGCAAATCATAGACCTGAATGTAAGAGTAAAAATTTTACAAATTTTGGAAAAAAATAACTTGAAATAAATCTTTGTCACTCTGGGCTAGATAAAAAGTTCTTAGATCTGATACCAAAAGCATAATTCATAAGAGAAAAAATTGATAAACTGGGTATACTAAAATGTTTTAAAAGTTCATACTTCAATAAAAAATGAACTGTAGAATGTAAGAAAATATCTGTAAGCTTATATATCTGATAAAAGACTTGTATCCAGAATATATACAAAATTCTTACAATTCAATTATAAGATGAACATCTCAGTTAAAAATGTGACAAATATATACAAAGAGCATATTTTCAAAAAAGATATACAAATGGCTATTAAGCACTTGAAAATGTCAACATTAGGTTTACATAAGTACAAATTAAAACTACAATAACATACAACTACATACACACTCAAATGGCTACATCAAAAATACGAACATCAGTAAATGTTCACAAGACGTGGAGAAATCGAGACTGTGCACTACAAATGAGAATGTAAAACAGAATAGCTACACTGAAAAAGTGTGAAGATTTCTTAAAAGTTAAATATAAATTTCCCATAAAATCCAGCAATTCCAATCTTAAGCAACTATAAACAATAAATGAACATATACGTTAACTCACAGAACAGTTCACAACTCTTCATAGCAACACTGATCATGACTGCCTCAAAGTGTCCATCATCTGGCAAATGATTAAACATAATATGGTATATCCATATAAAGGCGTACCATTCTGGCATAAAAGAGAGCAAACCACTGAAGCATGCTACAATATAAATGATCCTCAAAACCATGCTACATGAAAGAAGGAAGATATAAAGGACCACATATTGTACAGCTTCACTTATAGAAATGTATAGGAAAAGTAAGTACATACAGAAGGTAGACTGGTGCTCGCCTAGAGACTAGAGTGGGAAAGGGGACTGACCCAAAGGGGAATAAGGGACCCTCTGGGGATGATGGAAATGTTCTAAAGCTATGCTGTGGTGATGGATGCCAAACTCTGTACATTTACTAATAATAACTGGATTTTATGATGTGTAAATTATACCTCATTAAAACTGCTAAAATAGAGAAACAGTACTGATAAGCTTGTACAGCAGCTTTTATGTCTCAGCTGCAATATTAATCCTTCAGAGAAGCCTTATCTGGAAAGAGCATCCAAAGGATCCCCTTCACAATTTCTGTTATTATATCCTATTGCAGCTTCAGTTAAAGCACTACCACAAACCAGAACCCTTACTTATGTTTTGGAATATTTGTTTATTGTCTTTTCCTCACTTGGAATGTAAGCTCCATGAGGGAAGGTACATTATTTCTCTCATTTATCATTTTATTCTCACAACTTAGGACAGTATCTGACCTAAAGACATGCTGAATAACCATTTGTCCAATATATGAATAAATAAATGAATGGACCAATAGATAAATGGCTGAGTAAATGGATGACCAGCATTTTCTAAGCAAGTTAGTTTTCTGTATTTTGAGAGGAGACACAGAAAATAACCTCCCATTTTGAGAGAAAAAAAAAATGCAACAGAAGAGAGGTGTTATTTCCTCATGATCAGGATAGCAGAATTCCCTTCACCAGATCAGGCATCTGAGATTTTATTCCCAAAAAGGAGAAGTTGCCAGAACTGGGCACAGCCAACTTCTACAACTTTTTTCTTTAACCGTTCCATTAACAAAGCGATTTTCTCTAGAGTCTAGATCCAATTAAGAACAAGGGCAGCAGAGAGGAGAACACTGAGTGAAGCAATGTTAGAGCCTTTTACGCACATTCTTCTGGGGGAGAGAGGAAGCTGTATTGGCATTCCTCCCCCTCCTGGTCTTTTTCACTCTCTGTCCCCCACCTCTTAAAACTCGTTTGCAGAAGGCATCAGGACAAAGAAGCACCCAGCATTCAGCTCAGGGACAAAAAATAAATACACTGGGAATACTCCATGGTCCCTGGCTGAATACAAAGCAGTGATTCAGCAAAGAAGCTGTAGCCTCAATGAGAGCAGAGAGCCTGCACTGAACACAGCACTGGGAACAGAGAGAGAGTGAGAGAACATTTTAATGTCTTTGCGACCTTTATTTCTTGTAATGTCTCCCACAATAACTACTTTAAATATAGTCATAAGTTAAAGAAGAAAGGGAATAGGAAATGGATAACAATACTGCAGAAAGGAATGAAGAATAAATACATGGAGATAAAAAAAAAAGCATCAGTTTCGTCTAAAATGTAAGATGAGAATGAACTTGGGTCTAAGACAGGTGGCAGAAATGGGTGATTTAAAAAAGGGAAAATAAAGAAAAATAATATCAATTATCAGTTAGATCAGAATGAATCAGGAAGCAGTATTCCATTCATGTCCTACGGCTACTGACTTCAATTATCTTGTTTAAAGAGTCTGAGCTTTATTTACAGTGTATGCGGTGGGGATAATGTGCATGTCCTCTTTTCTTTCTTCACCAGGGTCTTAAGAGTACTGATCAGGGAAAGCAGGTGACATGTCTTTAGAACTTTAGAGTGCTGGGTAAACAGAATGCTTTTTTGAAGTAGCTGTACATTGTTGGTGCTGAATAAACATTAAATCACACTCAAGTTTTGAGGCTGAGAAAGAGAGCAGTTTTTAGTTCATTGGGGAAAGATTTAAATTTCATTCCACCATCTCTAAGCTTGTAACAAAACACTAATTTTCCGTAGCCTTGCTTCTCCAAGGGGCAGTTATCTACAGGGGCAAAAGAAAAAAAAAATCAGGGAAAGCTCTTACTAATGAAAACTGAGTGTTTTATAATCAAGTGAGGGTCCTAGGATGATGCAGAGGACAGTGGTATGTGGGGCAAAAAGTGGAACTTGGATGAGCATGGGACAGAAATTATAAGGACTATCTCCAGGTTTTACTTAGAGATTCAGTATTACAAAGGACAAGAGAGGAGATATTGTAGATCAAATATCATGTTATTTACTCAATAAAATCTATAGAACCTAGAAAGTCAAACGTCCTAACAAGAGTCTTAAAAATCCAGGCTTTCCATTCTTCTGATTGATGGAGTTCTGTATGCAGCAAATAAGGCTGGGTGCCAGATTAATACTCCACATATTAAGAAAACTTTGGAGACTGTGCCATTTTATTATAATTTCATTTCTGCTGTATGCAGACTTCCATTTTTCCTGCCTTTCAACTAGATTAAATACTGTAAATCACAGCTTTATTGATAGGAAAGGAAGTATTTGTATTGCTCTTGAAAATGCCATCCCCAAGAGGCCAACTTCACTAATGAAAAGAGAGCGGAGTTTGCCAAACCAAACAAATTGCCCACTATGTAGGAGTTGGTGGGGTGAGGGGGTGGGCTGGGTACTGAGATACGGTGGTGACACTAGATGTCTAAGTCAAAAAGCTTTTGCCAGGTAATCATCTCTAGAAATGCAATTATGAGCCACAATCAGTAATAAAAGTATTTCCAAAATAATTGCTTTGGTATTTTCATTGGCCCTACAGGTTTTCACCACCTCACAGCTACTGACAGGGAAAAATGTCCAAAAATGCTCTGTGGTCACTCCATATCTTTGGTCATATATGATCCACAGTATGAGGCACAGCAAGGAATATACTCCACTGTGTACCTACTATTAAACTATATAATTAAGCTTTTTCTACTTGTTCAGCTCTGCTCTAGGCAATATATGGAGCACAGAAAACAAGACTTCACAGAAATAGCAGTGATCCATGGGCGAGTAATTTATTTTCTCTGGAGCTCTATTTGCTCTTTAAAATTCATCCAAAAAAAAAAAAAAAACATAAAGAATCCAAACTGTAGTAAAAATCTGGAATGTTCAACTATAAGCTCCATATTATTTACCATTCATTGACAGTGCTCTACCCAGTGTCTGGCATAAAGTAAGACCTCAATATATGGAAAGACTGAAGTCAGTTACGCACTATTACAAAGATTTGGAGTAGAGTGAGAGCAGTGAGATTAAAGAAGCCCCTTTATTTAGAGACAGTTCATTAAATTTACCAAATATAAAGAAAAATAAAAACTGTAATATAAAAGCACTGCAGCACAACTGAGAAACCAAATCTGAAACATAAATATATCTTATGTGACTTCTCTTTGTCTTTTTTCTTCATCCTGAACCCTGGAGTCATCATCACATTTCCTAAATTTGAAGCAACACAGAGCTGTCAACATCCCAGGAAGGCTGTATCTTGTAGTAAAGAAAGATGAGCCAAAGTAGTCTCCATTATGGTGGGCTTCGATTATAATTACTAATCTTCCTTGAGGTAAAGAAGTGTGTCAAAAGTTCGAAAACAAAGATTTCTTGGGGTTTTCCTTCTAGCACACAACCTGAGATTGGTTTACTGTATTTATTTTGCCCTCACCTCTTAACTGAACTGCCTGTCTTTCTATTTTTTCTCTCTGTCCCATTGTCCTATTTAAGTTTCACTACAACCCTTGAGACTCAGCTTTTTCATTAAAATGTCTCTAGTAATGTGGCAGCCCACAGCAAGTTATCAAGAACCATTTGAGTCACCGTTAGGAAAATATTGCCTTCAATGTCACTTAATTTTTCATATGTACAAGTTCCTTGATGGACTACAACAGTATGGATCCAGGTTTTTGTGGACCCTAAAATTTATACAATATGGCCTGTAGTCAAAAAAAATATGATATACTAAAAATTAAGACACAACTTCAGACAGTAGCTGCCCAGCACATGAGAAGAGCCTTAACACTTAGGCTTCACTGTAAATCTACTTCTCTTGGATGTTTATTTAATCCCCACAGAATGTCTAGCACAGGGTTATGCATATTAACCACCCATGTTACACTCCTCTCAGCAATTTCATCTAAACTATAGTTTAAACCATCCCCTACCAGGAAAATAGCTAATGATCCTAAGTAACTCAGATCTTTTTCCAAACACTAGGCTCTCAGATTCAGTTACCAATGTGCAACTCGACCTGAATACCAGTGGACCTATCCTTCCCTGATTTAGAATGGCCTGTAAATTTTCTAAGTAAGATGATCCTTTATCATTTTATCATCAAATGCATTTTCTTACCTCTTTGTAACTGAAGAAATATCCAATAGGAAACAAAACAAAACTCTCATACATTCAGAAACTCTTTAATGCATTTTTCATCATAATATAGAGTTCTACAACAGAGTTGAAAATAGTAGTTTATTTACATGTGAGATAAAAATGTCTATATATAATGCTGAAGGCATATATGGAAGTTTGGACACTTTGTAATTATTATGTAGCCTCCTAAGAGACAAGGGCTTAAGAACTGACTGCCTAACCTTTCCACGTGGGACTAAGATTAAATGAAACTGAGACTTTATCCACAAGGAATTAACTCTGACATATTTAGGACTTTGTTAGATAATTCTTAGGATCCCTTGTCATTATCTTTTAACAAGCTCCATTTTTATTTTAGCATCTACAGATTTTTTTCCATTGGGAAACTGTGACATTCTTGGGAATATTTTCAGCTTTACACACAGATAACCCACTTTGAAACCAGGCTATATGTATTTTACTGAAATCTTGACACCCTATCCTTCCCTAATCTGTTTGCCCCTAACCTGTCTCTGTCTTTTCCTTTCTCCCTTCAAATATCCACTTTTGCTTGCATGAACTTTCTGAGCTTTCCTTTTTTTTTTTTTTTACTATTTAGTTTTTTTTTTTTTTTTTACATTATACCCAGCTGTACAGCGTGGTGACAGGGTCACACATCACAAATCGTTAGACATAGTTCCCAGTGCTATACAGTGGTATCTTCTTGCCTTCTCAGCCCAGAGGCAACAATCTACAGCTATTAACCCCAGATCCCCCTACCATCCCATTCCCTACCCCACCCTTTTGGCAACCGCAAGTCTGTTCTCCAAGCCCTAGATTTTCTTTTCTGCATAAAGGTTCATTTGTGCAGTATGTTAGATTCCAGTTATTAGTGATATCATACGGTATCTTTCTCCTTCTGACTTATTTCACTCAGTATGAGGGTCTCTAATTCAACCCATGTTGCTGAAAATGACATTATTTTATTCTTTTTTATGGCTGAGTAGTATTCCATTGTGTATATGTACCACATCTTCCTAATCTAATCATCTGTCGATGGGCATTTGGGTTGTTGCCATGTCTTGGCTATTGTGAATAGTGCTGCAATGAACATGCGTTTTCTCTGAGCTCTTTCAAAACTATTACCCAGAATGCCACATTATGTATGTAAAAGTCATCTCCTATCACAGACAAAGCTGTGCATCACAGTGCTTCTTTCACCATAAATACTGCCAAGGCTAAGTACCTACCACCTCAACAGGAAAGAGACTGGTTTTATACCCTGATACCTGCTGTTTATAAATTTTAATACTTATACTTTTAGGTAAATTAAAGTCATTAAAAAAAGATGAGGAGTTCCCATTGTGGCTCAGTGGTAACGAACCTGACTTGTCTCCATGAGGATGTGGGTTCGATCCCTGGCCTCACTCAGTGGGTTAAGGATTCAGTATTGCCATGAGCTGTGGTGTAGGCTGCGGATGTAGCTGGGATCTGGCATTGCTACGACTGTGGTATAGGCCAGCAGGTGCAGCTCCAATTAGACCCCTAGCTTGGGAACCTCCATATGCTGCAGGTGCAGCCCTAAAAAAGCAAAATAATAATAATAATAGTAAAAATAAATTTAAAAAAATGAAAACTGATAAGGTAAGGAAACATGCATACAAAAAGATAAGAAAGCAAAAGTGCTGAATTTGGTGAAAGAGACTGGGTTCAGCAGAAGGTGGAAGTGTGGTTTACATACACTGATGGATGCCATTTGTTGGCTGACCTCATATTTAGTGGCAGCAGAGGAACAGAAAATCAGATGTTCAAGTTCTACTGCTTCATTATGGAAAAGGCACTTGATATGAAAAGTAAGGAAGTGATCTAAACAATCTGCTCCTTAAGTTAAGAATAAAAGTTATACCACAGGCAAACAAAGACCATGACCTCTGCTACCCCATCCCCATCCTGTTGGAGATCAGCCCTCATGACACGGTAGGAGTCAGCAGAGCAAAGGTTCTTACACCAAATAGTGGGGAGGAGACTGAGACATTTCAGGGCTCAGAGGGAGCCAGGACCAGAGAGGTTCAAGGCCTAGGATATATAAGGTCTTGGAGTAAGAAAAGAACCAAGAGGAAGCATAGCCGTGGAGGAAGGATCATGTTTTACTCTTTGGGGGAGTAAATGAAGTAACAATTTCAGCCATGTTTACCAATAGTTTGAGATAGAATGAAGATTTGAAGGTTAACATAAAAAGTTTTGTTTTCATAATTTTCAAGGTCAGATGGCAACAATATGGCTACAGGGTGGACATCAGGCAAAATTATGTTAACATGTGAGCCAAAGTAATAGAGGTGAGTTGGAAAATGTAAGCAATGAGGTCATCATTTGACCTGATCAAACTTACATACCTCTATGAAGCCGGATGAATATAAAAGTATCTTTCTGAAACCAATTTTATTTTGATACTCTTCTACATAGAAAGATACACCAAAGTAGATTTTCTCTTTTAATGAAACATAGCCACTCTCTTGACACGTTTGTAAATTCTACAGCGGGAAGAAAGTAATAAAGGTATTAATTTTAAAACCCACTGAGGGAGTTCCTGTCGTGGCTCAGTGGTTAATGAATCCGACTAGAAACCAAGAGGTTGCAGATTCGATCCCTGGCCTTGCTCAGTGGGTTAAGGATCCAGCGTTACCGTGAGCTGTGGTGTAGGTTGCAGACACGGCTCGGATCCCGCATTGCTGTGGCTCTAGTCAAGGCCAGAAGCTACAGCTCCTGTTAGACCCCTAGCTTGGGAACCTCCATATGCCGTGGGTGCAGCCCAAATAAGGCAAAAAAAAAAAAAAAAAAACGAAAAATGATTAAAGAATCCATTTCTGAATGGAATCCTTCATAAGCAATCAAAGTTATAAAGGGATTCAGCAAAAATAATAAATAAACATACACAAAATAAACTAGATTAGAAACTCAGGATACCACAGAATACTAGTGGTATGAGAAATCAACTTCAACTTTCTATTACATAGTTTTTTTTTAAATAATATTTCTCAGTAGTGGTTACCTGGACTTTTCTTAAATACTAAAATGACTAAAAACTTACTTCTTCACAAGGAAATCTATCCCTCTAGGCAGAATAACAAATGACATTTTTATAAAAATAAGTACACATATACCTACAGATATGTTTACAGAACTGACTCTTGAAAAACATGTGTGTGAACTGCAGAGGACCACTTATATTTGAATTTTTTTCAAGAGTTAAGTAATGCAGTACTACATAATTCTCAGTTGGTTGAATCTGCAGATGCAGATACAGAGAAACCAAGTACACAGAAGAAGATTTTCAAATGAACTGTGGGTCAGGGCCCCTAGGCACCCCTCCCCCAACACTGTTCAAGGTCAGTTGAAGAGTGTCTCTAAGTATCCACTGAGGATTGGTTCCAGGACCTCCATGGATATCGAAATCCACCAATGCCCAAATCCCTTATATAAAATTGTACGATATTTGCATATAACCTACACACATATTCCCCATATACTTTAAATCATCTCTAGATTACTTAGAATACCTAATATATGCAAATGCTTTGTAAGCAGTTGTAAATACAATGTAAATGCTTAAATAGTTGCTAGCGCTCAGGGAAATTCAAGTTTTCCTTTTGACAACTTTCTGGAATTAAAAAAAAAGTATTTTCAATTCACAGTTGGTTAAATCCATGGATGCAGAACCCACAGAACCCATAACTAGAACAGCAGATCTTTATTTTATTCTTAGAATAAACTTCCAAGATAAGAAGGCAAATATTATTATTATCATTTTCACTTTATAAATAAAGTCTTGAGGTCCAGTAGGGATAAGTGATTTGCCCATATTTACAAAGCTGGTAACTGGTAGAGGTGATACTTAGAGCTAGGTATTCTGGCTCAGAAGCTGTGGTATTTTCATTATGTCATTAAAAATGTTCATTTTTAAAAATCATTCAAATTGATTTCCTTATTTAAATTATGCTCTTTTTTGTTTTTTATTGTCTTTTTGCCTTATCTGGGACCGCACTCGCAGCATATGGAGGTTCCCAGACTAGGGGTCTAACAGGAGCTGTAGCTGTCGACCTACGCCACAGTCACAGCAACGCGGGATCTGTGCGGCGTCTACAACCTACACCACAGCTCACGGCAAAGCCGGATCCTTAACCCACTGAGCAAGGTCTGGGATCCAACCCGTTAACCACTGAGCCACAGTGGGAACTCCCAAATTATGCTCTGTTTAAATTATAAACCACACTAAATTCTTTTCTTTTTCCTTCCTTCCTCCCTTGCTTTTTTGTAATGAGATATGATACAAACACACACATATGAATAAAGCTCTTTTTCACTTTTTTAAAAATTAAGGTAAAGTTGATTTATAGTGTTTTGCCATTCTCTATGTTCCTTTTTTTTTTTTAGAGAGAGAGCTACTGA
Organism: Catagonus wagneri; assembly: GCA_004024745.2. Lineage (NCBI taxonomy): Eukaryota > Metazoa > Chordata > Mammalia > Artiodactyla > Tayassuidae > Catagonus > Catagonus wagneri. The sequence goes on along the minus strand of PVHT021183693.1, from coordinate 61,820,927 downwards.
TTTGCCTCCTGATAGCTTGCACGAATTTTCACCTTATAATCCTGTCAACAAAAGAAATCCTTTTATCTTTGTGTCATATACATGGTAGAATGGTTGCTTCCTGGGTTTTTATCCAAATACTGAGCATAGGCAAGGACATACTGGAAGAATCCTCTACCACCTTCAATTAGGTTTTTTGGGCATGATTATTCAATCAACTGAAACAAAAATCTAGTTCATTATGGACCCACAATGTGTTCGTAAGTCCATCGGGAGAAACCTGTCAAAATACAGATACTCAGAGTGAACGGCTTTCTCTGATCCACCAGTCTGGAATTTTGCTTGTTTTAAAGAAATTGACTGACCATGTTTGTTCCCAGGAAACCTATGTTGGCTTCTAGTGATCACTGCTTCCTTTTCAAATGTTCTAGCCTTTAGACTTTTGTTGTTGCTGTGGTTGCCGATTTAATATTATTTTTGCCTTTTATTTATAACTGGGACAATATCGTATACCACCAATACTGTAAAACACTTTCTGTTTTCCACAGGTTTTCAAATGTTAGCAAAAGTATTTCCACGACACACTATCAAGTTATTTTGGTGACTTAGGTTTCCTATCTATGATTCTTACAGCTGAACCTATTTATATTATTCTAATCATTTCTTCACATGCCTTGGGTCTTTAAGATTGAAAAAGATATAAAAGCATAATTGTGATCATTTTACTTGATAAACAAACTGAAATTTCATTTACCTTATTCTTCTCTTTCAGTGACCATTTTCTCATCTTAAGTAAGAATGTTTGTTAAAAAACACTAGCTCTTTTGGTGACTGAGAATAAAAGAAAAAAAAATTTACTCTAGAATTGAGATCACATATACAAAGAATTGACTTTATTCTTTACGATTTTCCTCATTTACCTAAGACAGTATTGATTTCTATCCCATAATACAAACAGAAAAATGTTGTAGGATTTTACTTCACTTTCTAGGGTGTGAACTGGAGACTGGCATTTGACATCTACCTCTACAAGGACTGAATCCTGAGCCACAGCAGCTACTGACTCTCAAAACCCCCTGAAAGGACTCAGGGTGGACATCAGGAGTGAGGCACTCTATGCACTGAGAAAACTGGCAGACCAAGTCTTCAGATAGTTAAAATCTTTTTCAGGAGAAGATTTTATGAGCCCAATCCTTGCATCTCCTTATACCTAAAAAAGCACTAAAATCCTTCATGATGACATTTGCTCCTCGTCACTAGCAGTAACCTTCATGAGACTAGCAGAAACCTTTGCAAAATGTGTGCCTGATTGCATAATAACTCCCTGCTTCACCAGAATCACATATATACTGGCCTTGCCCCTATGTCTTCAGAGTGGTTTCTTCAAAATTATCTGAAGAACTGCCTCCCAGGTTATAGTCCTCATTATGCCTGAAATAACACAACTCATAACTCTCATGTTGTGCATTTTTTTAAAGTTAACAAGGGAATATATGATAACCAAGATGTAACAGAAATAAGAAATATTTGGAGTTCCCGTCATGGTTCAGTGGTTAACGAATCCAACTAAGAACCATGAGGTTGCAGGTTCGATCCCTGGCCTTGCTCAGTGGGTTAAGGATCCGGCGTTGCCGTGAGCTGTGGTGTAGGTTGCAGACACGGCTCGGATCCCGCGTTGCTGTGGCTGTGGTGAAGGCTGGCAACTACAGCTCCTGTTAGACCCCTAGCCTGGGAACCTCCACATGCCATGGGTGCGGCTCTACATAAAGGCAAAAAGACAAAAAAAAAAAAAAAAACATACTGTCACTTTACCAGACCAACATGTTTATTTAAGAGGCAAGTAGGAATTACACCCATTTTGGAATTGAAACTGTGGAAGCTAATTCCCCACTTTATATAGATCATAGTTTTTATGGAACTAAGGTCTAAGTCTCTTGATGATCAATCTAGAAGTTTCTTTATTCCAGTGATATCCTATAGATATTAAGCAGTTCCTTGTAGATATCAGTTCATCAGAGTCACAAAAGATACACAGAAGAGAGGTCAAAAAGAAATTTTTAAAAAAATTCACTTGTCTCCTAAATTAATGATTCAGCAATTGAAAATATTGATCTTAAGATATGCTCATGCAATTGTATCATGAACGTACATAAGAGGACAGCAATCTTTGATTATCTAAAGATGAAGATGAGTCACAAACTGGCACCCACAAGTGGTTCAAACCCCATAAAACAAACATCCACTTACACATATGCTTGAATGAGGTGTGACTAAAGAAGCACAAAAATTAGAAATAAGGAAACTATTTTTTCCAATCAGGGTTTTCACATGTGAGTATCTGGCTATTCATGACTTCGTGTTGAGCTGCATCATTTTTGTTATTATTTTTTGTTCCTAGTAGGTAGTGTGGCAAATAGAATAGCTTTAGAAAGCATATTATTAACTTTAGATAATTTCAAAATATAAACATTCAATATACTAATGTGTCATCAAAAATTATAATGGAATAAACAATAATGCATTATTGTATGATAAACTGGGTTGTGTTTTTTCTTTGACCTAATACAAATAACGCCCTCAGGCATTATGGCAAGATGTACAAAAGAGAACTGGAGATTATTAAATAAGCCCACTCACTGTATGTTCAAGCTGAGAATTTCTCCAGGAATGATGAAACCACACTGTAAGACTCAGGTAGACATCATTGTTCATTATAAAGAATTACTTTGAGTCAAATGAGAGTGAGTGCTCTTCCTCTTGTCTCATTTCACAAGAAATTAAAACAGATAAGGTAAATATACCCACCGGACAACAATCCTGCTCCCCAACTCCCAACTTAATCCCTGCAAGTCCACAGCCACCACAGAGGGAGAAAGCATCAGCAGCTCCCTGAGGATATAGCCCTTCCTTCTCTTACATCCACCTGAGCTTCAGACAGTGGAAACACCTCCCCTCAGGAGCACTGAGTGTCACTTAGCTCTATAAGATGCTGCTAATCTCAGAGGAAGAAACATACTTTGTCTAGGCTCCTGTGACTGAAGCTTTGGGATCCTTCTAAAATAATCCTATTTGACTTTGTCTGGAAAACTGTCCTTGAAAAGAGTAGCTGCACTGGTAAATGCCAAAAGCATTTCTGGACAAACCCCCTTATCCATCGCACTAGTGATCAGAAAAATATCAACCTCTTATTTTACTACTAAGTCTTCTCCAACTACATCTCCACAATTACTCCAGGGTGATTGATTTAACCACTAACATATCTTGCATCATCTATGTCTCCTTCTATTTTGTTTCTTCTTTTATAAACCAATTTGGCTCTGCTTGACTTATAGCATGGGACTCCTTCTTTGTTCAGCTCAGTGAACAAATATTAATATGAATACCTACAGGTACTAAACTAAATTCTTGAATAGAAAGGTAAAGTATATAAGATACCTGCCTTTGACAAGCTGATAGTACATTTGAAACAAGATACAAGTGAATATAATGCTTAAGTGTAGTAAATGATACACTGAGGTTTGCATATACAATAGTAATCCCCCTTCTGGGTATATACATAAAGGAAAAAAAATCAGTATCTCAAAGAGCTATCTGCACTGTTGTACTCTGCAGCATTGCTGAAAAAATTCAAGACATAGAAACAATCTAAGCATTCACTGATATATAAATGGATAAATAAAATGGGAAATCTGTATCTACACACACATGATAGAATATTATTCATCTATGAAAAAGAAGAAAATCCTGCCATCTGTGACAATGGGGATGAACCCAGAGGACATTATGCTAAGTGAAATAAGCTAGAGAGAGAAAGCCAAATTCTGTACTATCTCACTTATAAATAGAATCTAAAAAACAAAAGCCATAGAAGAATAAAGCAGAATGGTGACTGCCAGGGGCTTCAGGAGTGTGGTGGACTAACTGTGGAGATTTAGTCAAAGGGTAAAAACTTTCAAGATGGGATTAAGTTGGCGGAACAGAAAGACTGGAGCTCAACTTCTCTCCCCAAAACTACAAAACTACAAACAAATGCCAAGCAACCTTCAAACAAATGGACTAGAAACTTTCAAAAAGATATTCTACTCCAGAAGACAAAGAGGAGACCACACCAAGAGGTAGGAGGGGCGATTACACAATAGAAGCAACCCCATACCTCCCAGGTGGGAAGCCCCACAGACTGAAAAGTAACTGTATCACAGAGACTCAGCTGAAGTACTGAGAGTTCTGAGCCCCACGTTAAATCCCCATGCCTGGGGATCTGGCACAGGGAGAAAGAGGCCCCGGAGCAGCTGGCATTGAAGGCCAGTGGGGCTTGTGTGAAGGAGCGCCACATGACTGGGGGAAAGAGCAGACCCCATTCTTGTAAGGCACACACAGACTTTCACGTGCAGTGGGTCCCAGGGCAAAGCAAAATCTCCATAGGAATCTCGCTGGAGGATCTTGGAGGATCTCCTGGGAAAACAGGGGTGACTGTGGTTTGTTATGGGGGAAGGGCATTGGAGGTGAGGTTCTTGGGAATATTCATCAGCCTGAATTTCTCTGGAGGTGGCCATTTTTGGGAAAAGCTGGTCTCTCCCACCAACACTGAGAGCCCCAGGTCAAACCATAATCCAGGTGGGATCTCAGCCCCACCCATCAGTAAACAGGCTGCCTAAAGACCCCTCAGGCACAGAGCCAGCCTCTAATCTCACCCAGAGACCAAGCCCCACCCATCAGAGGGAGAGGAATCAACCCCAACTACCAGTGGGCAGGCACCAGTCCCTCCCATCAGGAAGCCTACAGCAAGCCTCCCCTCCAATACCAACTTTAGCCACAGGGGAGGAAAACACCAGAACTAAGAGAGGCTGCAATTTTATTGACTGCAAAAAGGTCACCACACCAAAAGCCTATAAAAATGAAAAGAAAGAAAACTATAACTCAGATAAGGGAGAAAGAGAAAAGCTCAGAAAAACAGCTCAGTGAGGAGGAGATTATCAGCCTACCAGAAAGAGACTTCAGGGTGTTGATGTTGAACATGATGTAAGACATTGGAAATAAACTGGAGGCAAAGATTGATAATTTACAGGAAACTCTGAGCAAAGAAATACAAGATGTAAAAATTAAACAAGAAGAGATGCAAAATACAATAACTGAAATAAAAAATTCATTAGAAATAGCCAATAGTAGAATATAGGAGGCAGAAGAACGAATCAGCAAGGTGGAGGACAGATTAGTGGAAATCACTAACGTGGAAGAGAAAAGAGATAAAAGATTGAAAGGAAGTGAGGAGAGTCTCAGACAACTCTGGGATAAGGTTAACAGCACCAACATCTGTATTATAGGGGTGCCAGAGGGAGAAGAGAGAGAGAAGGGGACAGAAAAAATATTTGAAGAGATAATAGCCAAAAACTTCCCTAATATGAGAAAGGAACCACTCAGTCAAATCTAGGAAGCACAACAAGTACCATATAAAAAAAACCCAAGGAGGAATACCCAGAGACACATATTAACCAAATGACCAAAAATAAAGACAAAGAGAAAATACTGAAAGCGGCTAGGGAAAAGAAACAAATGGCATACAAGGGAACCCCAATAAGGTTATCTGCAGATTTTTCAGCTGAAACTCTGCAGGCCAGAAGGGAGTGGCATGATATACTTAATGTGATGAAAGGAAAAATCTTCCAACCAAGATTACTTTCCCCAGCAAGGCTCTCATTCAGATTTGAAGGAGAGATCGAAACCTTAACAGATAAGCAAAAGCTAAGAGATTTCTGCAACACTAAACCAGCTTTACAACAAATACTAAAGGTAATTATCTAGAAAGAAAAGAAAAGGCCACGACCAGAAACAAAAAAACCCCAAACGACAAGGCTCATCAGTAAGTCATATCTACAGTAAAGATACAAAATCATTCATGCACAATTGTGCTACTAAAATCAGAAATCATGAGAGGAGAGCACAAATGCAGGACACTGGTGACACACGTGCAATTAAAGAACCATCAACTTAAAACAATCTCATTTATATATAGACTCCTATATCAAAATTCAGGGTACCAGAAAAACAAAAATCTACAATTGATACACAAACAAATAAGAAAAATCAACTCAAATACAACATTAAATATAGTCACCTTGTGAGAGGAGACAACAAGAGAATAAGGGAAGAAAAAAGAGCAATGAAACCCCAAAACAGTTAATAAAATGGCAATAAGAACATATATATCAATAATTACCTTAAATGTTAAAGGACTGAATGCCCCAACCAAAAGACATAGACTAGCCAAATGGATACAAAAACAAGAACCAAATATATCTTGTGTTCAAGAGACCGACTTCACTTCCAGGGACACATACAAATTGAAAGTGAGAGGACAAAAGAAATTATTCCATGCAAACGGGAATCAAAAGAAAGCTGGAGTAGTAATACTCATATCAGACAAAATAGACTTTAAAATGAAGAACATTTTAAGAGACAAGGAAGGGTACTATATAATGATCAAAGGAGCAATACAAGAAGAAGATAGAACAATTATAAACATCTATGCACCCAACATAGGATCACCACAATATATAAGGCAACTGCTAACAACCTTAAAAGGAGAAATCTACAATAACACAATCATAGTGGGGGACTTCAACATCCTACTTACAGCTATGGATAGATCATCCAGACAGAAAATCAATAAGGAAACACAGGCCCTGAATGAAGCATTAGATCAGATGGGCTTAATAGATATTTATAGGACATTCCTCCAAAAGCAAGAGAATACACATTCTTCTGAAGTGAGCATGGAACATTCTCTTGGATTAATCACATCCTGGGCTAAAATCAGGCCTCAGTAAGTTTAAGAAAATTGAAATCATATCAAGCATCTTTGACCACAATGCCATAAGACTGGAAATCAACAACAAGAAAAAAAATGGAAAAAAAATACAAACACATGGAGACTCAACTACATGCTACTAAACAAACAATGGATCACTGAAGAAATCAAAGAGGAAATTAAAAAATACCTAGAAGCAAAGGACAACAAAGATATGACACTCCAAAACATCTGGAATGCAGCAAAAGCAGTTCTAAGAGGAAGGTTTATAGCAATACAAACATACCTCAAGAAATAAGAAAAAGCTCAAATAAACAATCTAACTTTAAATAAAGCAGCTAGGGAGGGAAGAACAGACAAGACCTAAAGTTAGTAGAAGAAAAGAAATCATAAAGATCAGAGCAGAAATCAATGAAATAAAAATGAAGAAAACCATAGAAAAGATCAAAGAAACTAAAAGTTGGTTCTTTGAAAAGATCAACCAAATTGATAAACCCTTAGCCAGACTTATCAAGAAAAAAAGAAAAAGAGCACAAATCAATAAAATTAGAAATGAAAAAGGAGAAGGAACAACAGACATCACAGAAATACAAAGGATCACAAGAGACCACTATATGAAACTATATGGCAATAAAATGGAAAACCTAGAAGAAATGGACAAATTCTTAGAAAAGTACAATCTTCCAAGACTAAACCAAGATGAAATAGAAAAGATGAATAGACCAACAGCTAGTTCTGAAATTAAAACTGTGATTCAAAAACTTCCAGCAAACAAAAGTCCAGGACCAGATGGCTTCACAGGTGAATTCTATCAAACATTTAGAGAAGAGCTAACACCTATCCTCCTGAAACTATTCCAAAAAATTGCAGAGGAAGGTATACTCCCTAACTCATTCTATGAGACAACCATCATCCTACCAAAACCAGACAGAGATACCACAAAAAAAGAAAATTAGAGGCCAATCTCACTGATGAACATAGATACAAAAATCCTCAACAAAATACTAGCCAGCTGAATCCAACAATACATTAAAACGATCGTACATCACGATCAAGTGGGATTTATCCCAGGGATGCAAGGATTCTTCAATATCTGCAAATCAATCAGTGTGATACACCACGTTAACAAACTAAAGAATAAAAAAAAAACATATGATCCTCTCAATAGATGCACAAAAAGCCTCTGACAAAATCTAACACACATTTCTGATAAAAACCCTTCAGAAAGTGGGCACAGCGGGAACCTACCTCAACATAATAAAGGCCATCTATGACAAATCCAGAGCACACATCATTCTCAATGGCGAAAAGCTGAAAGAATTTCCGCTGAGATCAGGAATAAGACAGGAATGTCCACTCTCGCCACTACTATTCAACATAGTTTTGGAAGTCCTAGCCACAGCAAAGAGAGAAATAAAAGGAATTCAAACTGGAAAAGAAGAAGTAAAACTCTCACTGTTTGCAGATGACATGACACTAAGAGAATCCTAAAGACTCTACCAGAAAACTGTTAGAGCTCATCAACGACTTTGGCAAAGCTGCAAGATACAAAATTAATACACAGAAAGCAACTGCATTTCTATATGCTAACAATGAAATATCAGAAAGAGAAATTAGGAAAGCAATCCCGTTTACCATCGCATCAAAAAGAATCAAACATTTAGGAATAAACCTGCCTAAAGAGACAAGAGACCTGGAGTTCCCTTAGTGGCTCAGTGGTTAACAAAGCCGACTAAGAACCGTGAGGTTGCGGGTTCGATCCCTGGCCTTGCTCAGTGGGTTAAGGATCCGGCATTGCCGTGAGCTGTGGTGTAGGTTGCAGACACGGCTCGGATCCCGCGTTGCTATGTCTGTGGCATAGGCCGGCGGCTACAGCTCCTGTTGGATCCCTAGCCTGGGAACCTCCATATGCTGCATGTGCGGCTCTACATAAAGGTAAAAAGACAAAAAAAAAAAAAAAAAGAGAAAGAGAGAGAGAGAGACAAAAGACCTGTACTCTGAAAACTATAAGATGCTGATCAAAAGAAATCAAGGATGACATGAACAGATGGAAAGACATACCATGCTCTTGGACTGGAAGAGTCAATATTATCAAAATGACTATACTACCCAAGGCAATCTACAGATTCAATGCAATCCCTATCAAATGTCCAAAGACATTTTTCACAGAACTAGAACAAAATATTTTAAAGTTTTATGGAAGCACAAAAACCCAGAATGGCCAAAGACATCCTGAAAAAGAAAAATGGAGCTGGAGGAATCAGGCTCCCTGACTTCAGACTATGCTACAAAGCTACAGTCATCAAAACCATGTGGTACTGGCACAAAGACAGAAATATAGATCAGTGGAACAGGATAAAAGCCCAGAATTAAATCCACACATCTATAGTCAACTAATCTATGTCAAAGGAGGCAAGAATATACATTAGACAAAAGACAGCCTCTTCAATAAGTGGTGCTGGGAAAACTGGACAGCCACATGTAAAAAAATGAAAGTAGAACACTTCCTAACACTATGCACAAAATAAACTCAAAATGGATTAAAGATCTAGATATAAAACCAGATACTATAAAACTCTTAGAGGAAAACATAGGCCAAACACTCTCTGACATAAATGACAGCAACATCTTCTCAGATCCACCCATCAGAGAAATGACAATAAAAAGAAAAATAAACAAAGGGGACTTAATTAAATTTAAAAGTTTCTGCACAGCAAAGGTAACCCTAAACAAAACGAAAAGACAACCCACAGAATGGGAGAAAATATTTGCAAATGAATCGACTGACAAGAGATTAATCTCCAAAATTTACAAACACCTCCTACAGCTCAATACCAAAAAAACAAACAACCCCTATCAAAAAATGGACAGAAGATCTAAACAGACAATTCTCCAGAGAAGACAAGCAGATGGGAAATAAACACATGAAAAGATGTTCAACATCACTCCTCATTAGAGAAATGCAAATCAAAACCACTATGAGGTGCCACCTTACGCCGGCCAGAATGGCCACCATCAAGGAGTCTATAAACAGTAAGTGCTGGAGAAGGTGTGGAGGAAAAGGATCCCTATTACACTGTTGTAATAGGGAATCCAAATTGGTGCAACCACTGTGGAAAACAGTATGGAGATTCCTCAGAAAACTCAAAATAGAATTACCATTTGATCCAGCAATCCCACTCCTGGGCATCTATCCAGAGGAAACCATGACTCAAAAAGACACATGTACTCCAGTGTTCATTGCAGCACTCTATGCAATAGCCAGGTCATGGAAACAACCTAAATGCCCATTGACAGAGGAGTGGACAGGGAAGATATGGTACATACACACAATGGAATATTACTCAGCCATTAAAAGGAACGAAATAACAACATTTATAGCAACGTGGATGGACCTAGAAATTATCAAGTGAAGTGAAACCAGTCAGACAATTAGACACCAACATCCAGTGCTACCGCTTACATATGGAAACTAAAAAAAGGATACAATTAACTTCTTTGCAGAACAGATAATGACTCACAGACTTTGGAAAACCTATGGTTTCCAAATGAGACAATCTGGGGGGTGGGGGGATGCATTGAGGGTTTGGGACGCAAATGCTATCAAATTGAGTTGTGATGATTTTTGTACAGCTATAATTGTAATAAAATTTATTAAGCAATGGAAAAAATAAATTTAATATATCATGAAACAGTTTCCATATAAAAAAATAGGGTACAAACTTTCAGTTATAAGATCTGAGGATCTAAAGGAGAGTATGGTGACTCTTGTTAATAATGATGGATTGTGTATTTGAAGTTTGTTAGGAGAGTAGATCTTGGGTGTTCTCACCACACACACACACACACACACACACACACACACACCTATGTGAGGTGATGGATGTGTCAATTTGATTTTAGTAATCATGTCACAATTTATAAATAAATCAAATCATTCTATTATACACCTTAAGTATGTTACCCCCACAGGAAAGTTCAACTTTGATTTGTAGTGATGAGAAAGAGAGGAGAGGAGAGGACAGAGAGGGGAGAGAAAAGATGAGAGAAGAGAGGAAAGGAAGGCAGAAGAGGAGGGAGAAAGGAAAATAGAAAGGAGAGAAGGCAATGGGAGGAGAGGGAAAGGACAGGGAGAGGAGGAAAGAGAGAAGGACGGGGTGGAGGGGAGAAGAAGGCAGAGAAGAGAGGGAGAGCCATTTTTAGCATAATTTTTAAGGGGGTAGAAAATGGTAGATCATGGTATAACATGCAAACCAAGAAGATAATTTCAGTGGTAATGTGGAATAGAGAGTTTGAAATGAGAATTCAGAGAGATGAAATCTATTTCTCAAATGGTCACTCAAATCTTTAGACAATCAACTAAATTTTTCTCTTCTCAATTACACCACTTTAAAATGAAATGGAAGACTGTCTAATCTCCAAGGCCCCCCCTCCCATGTATAGATATTTGTCTTTTTAGGGCTGTACCTACATCATATGGAGACTCCCAGGCTAGTGGCCCAATTAGCACTTCAGCTGCCGGTCTACACCATGGTCACAGCAGTGTGGGATCCGAGCAGCGTCTGCTACCTACACCACAGCTCAAGACAATGCCAGATCCTTAACTCACTGAATGAGGCCAGGGATTGAACTTATGTCCTCATGGATACTAGTTGGGTTTGTTACCACTGTGCCTCAATGGGTACTACCCTCCCCTAAATTTCTATAAATTTATCCTATATTCATTAACAAAATCTGAAGCAACGTTTTTTCTTCTGTGAAGATTAATCACTCATTAACTTGAGACTATGTTTCAATTACAGATGACTACAAAAAAACTGCTCACCTTGCACCCCGATAAAAAACACTCAACTATACGCTAAGATACTTATGACTTTAAAGAACTTGAAAAAAATGATACACATCTTAGAGCAAATGACCAATCTTGACCACAGAAATATAAATAAAAAGCTTATTTTATTGTTTTCTAATTTTCTAAGTTATTCTAAGTTATTTCCTTCTGTGAATGTAATGATAGTAATCTTATTAAAAGCTTACATTTATAACATTTTATAGCTAACAAAACACTTGGATAAATGGTATCTCATTTGATGATAAAGATAGCTTGGGTAGGAGGCTAAGTAATTATCAGTTATACTCATTTAATCAGATTATTTCAAGCTGTTTAGGTCTTGGTCTTCTGACTACAGCCAGCCCTCTGTTATCCATGGATTCTGCATCCATGGATTCAACCAACTTCATAAGGAAAAATGTTTGGAAGAAAAATTCCAGAAAGTTCCAAAAAGCAAATCTTGAATTTGCCAGAGCATTGGCAACTATTTACATAGTATTTACATTTTATTTACAGCTATTTACATAGCATTTACATTGTATTAGGTATTATAAGTTATCTAGAGATGATTTAAAGTATACAGGAGCACGTGCATATGTTATATGCAAATACTATGTCATTTTATATGAGGAACTTGAGCATCTGCAGATTTTGGTATTTGAGGGGGGTCTTGGAACCAATCCCTGGCAGATATCAAGGCACTATTCTCCTTGTTAAATATTCTGAACTTATATCCTTGATAAAAATTATTTGTCTTCAATATATAAACACTTATCTCTAAGTTTCAGCTAAAGACTGATCATTATGAAAAGTTGAGATGAATTCTACACACACACAACTATTATTTTGTAAATCACATTTGTGGCAAATATGACAGCATAAGTACACAGAAGTAAGCCTGTTTGAATAAGTTAGGACTGACAACAGTTTCTGTACCTAAATATAGTCTCTTTTCTCCCATTTAAAAAAAAATCTATAACTATTTGGTATCTTCCATATCTTACGTAATATAGAGACCATAAGACACCAGAATTTTAAAAATCAAGCTTAAATGCTATTTCAATAGATATTATGTAAATTGGATTCACAGTAAAATGAAATCACTCCATTTTCCATGACACTGTAGGAATGAGATTGTGTGGTAAAAAAAATGGATCTATGATGATCTCTTTCCTCTCTCCCAATTGATTTATATATCTGTGCTGTTGAAATGTTTCTCAAAGCACACACCATGACTATAATTTTTTTTTTTTTTGGTACATATCTAGTAAGTGCTGCCCTGAACATGGTTGTAAGAGAGATTTTTCAACCAGTAAAGCAGCAGTTCTCAACTCTTGGGTACATATCAGAATCATTTTCTAAGTACCACTATCCAAGCCTCACCCCAAACCAATTCAATCGGAATTTCTGAAAAGCAGGGATATGTGGTTTCATTATTGTTTAAAAGGTCCCCAATAGAGTGTAATGTGCAGCCATGGCTATGAACTCTCTAAGGGAGCATTTCTCCAACTTTAATATGCTTATTTATGAATCACTTGGGATCTGAATGCAGATTCTAATTCAGGAGGTTGGGAACAGACCCTGGATTTTGGATTTTAGCAAGTGCCTATAGAATACCAAAGATGCTCATCTACAAAACACACTTCTAGCAGCGAAACTTGGTGGTTCTCAAAGTGTGGCCCAGTCCTATGGCATCAGCATCACTTGAGAACTTGTTACAAATTCAAACTTCAGCCCTACCAGAGACCTACTGAATCAGAAACTCTGAAGTCCAGGGCCAACTAATCTGTGTTTTAATGAGCACGACAGGTAATTTGGATACACCTCAAGTTTGGAAAATACTAGTCTGAAAAAAAAGAACTCTCTAGAGTCTAAACAACAGGCTACATGTGATAGGAAAACCACTAAAACTTGATGCTGTATGTAGCAGTTTACAGTTCACCAAATTAAACTACTTTACCTCTTGTCGGCTCCTTAAAACCTCACAGAGTAACTACATTTCATCATTTTAGAAATGAAACTGAAGTTCAAAATATTTAAGAGATTTTCTCAAAGTCATGTAGCATGCAAGGACAGATCCAAAATTAGAGCCCAGCTTTTCTGAGTTGTACGAACTAACAGGCAGGTTATTCACAGAACAGGGGAAATAAGCAATGGCCTGAAAGGCAGGCTCTCTAGGGCTCAGGTGATGACAGTGAGGGGGACCAGAACACATTAAGGTAATCTCCCATCAGATGAATCACAAATATTTTTATTTGGAGCTCTCAGAGACCACAGCAAAATGCACTAATCCTTCTTTTGCCTGAGTTTGCTATTATGTGGAACCAGCTTCAAAAAAAGGCAAATTGCTTAACCCTCACCAACTGATTTAGTGGGTGAGTCAGTCATCTTTGGTTTTTCATGCCACAATTCCACAAATAATTCATTCAAAGTCAAATTACTTAGAACAATCACCTTATATGTGCTGTATGTTATGTGGTTCATATTTACAGAAACACAAATCATAGCAGTTTGTATTTATCACACGAGATTTGTCTGCTGTGTTCTTCAAGACATAAACGACAATAAGCAATATAAGTGCATAAACATCCTTTAAAAATGTATATAATACAACATATTCCTAGATAATATACAGTACACTTTACTCCACTATTTACCAAATACATTTAATAAAGGATTTAAGGGGCAATGAATGGTCCTTAAAGTATCAATAATAACCTATAAATTTTGATTACCTTTAGTGAATTAGGTACAGAAAAAGAAAACTTCATAATTGTCTCAAACTCTTCCTGTAGACCCATGCCCAAAAAGTTTGTTTTCATATAGTGAATTATAAGTAGTAGAAAAATCACATATTGTGTCAGGAGTAGGTTTGATTGTTGACAGTTTCTTTGTGAATGTAGGCGTGCCAGATGCTTTATAGGAGAGAAGCCATTTTTCTCTTGAAATTTGCACAAAATCTTTATATTTTACTGTCAAATAATCACATCTTTTCAATGTTTCTTCTTTTTCTTCTAGCATAGAAACAAATAAGGAAATAAAGGCCAAGAATTTTGAAAAATAAAATTTTAAGTCTTTTAAACTTAGATACTTAGTTTCTTATACCTAACACCTATTAGGTACAAAAATGTTATCACCGTGAAAGATATTATAATATCCTGAAAACATCAAATAGGATCAGAATTGTGAAATAAATACAGTTTCAGTACCTCAAATTTAAAATATTTAAAGTTACAACACTAGTGTGGAGCTACTGCATTTTATCATTTATGCACTTATGCAATATGTCCAGATATGCAAGTATATGTAATATTTACAAAGTTACTTTATGAGCAGATATATTGGGATCAATTATTTTATAATTATTTTTCCAGATATATGTGACTGATATTGAAAATATAGTCAGTGTGACTGTTAAAAATGAGATTGGATTGGAACGCTATTTCTACTTTCCCCTTAATTTATCAAAATAGCTACATGGTTTCAATCTGCCAAGATGAACCAGGAAGTGAATCCCTATGTGTTCAAGGATAGAGGGTTGGAGGAACCAGTACTGGAAACGTTTCTAGTAGCTGATCAAACTCCTGTACTTGTTGGGGGTGGCAGTGAGGCAGGTGGAATCTGTTCAGAAAAGCAACTGAGACTTCCCCACAAGTAGTGTCCTATGGATAAACATGTCTTATACAAATGCAAATTCTGGTGCAGATTCTGGTTCAGTAGATTTAGGAAGGCACCCTAGGTGCTGCTGCTGCTACCACTGGTCTGTGAATCACACTGATTCTTTGCCTTTAAGATGAAAGATGGTGTTGTGGTTTCCTTAAACTCTTAAAGAATCTCATAAAGGAGCTCATAAAGATCTAGAATCCCTTCTGGGAAACAACAGGGTTAGGTTGGCATACGTAAGATTCCCTTTCCACTCACTTTTGTCATCTTTTTTTTTTTTTGTCTTTTGTCATTTTAGGGCCGCACCCGCTGCATATGAACTTTCCCAGGCCAGGGGTCTAATCAGAGCTGTAGCTGCCAGCCTACACCACAGCCACAGCAATGCCAGATCCGAGCTATGTCTGCAACCTACACCACAGCTCATGGCAATGCCAGATCCTTAACTCACTGAGCGAAGCCAGGGATCGAACCTGCAACCTCATGGTTCCTAGTTGGATTTGTTTCTGCTGTGCTACAACAGGAACTCTAGTTTTGGAACTTTTATTCTATAGTTTTTCTTTTCTTTTTTCCAAAAGATAGAAATTACAGAGCAAGGCTAGTATGTACTTTTCTATCAAGATGAACATTTATATCAAAGATTATAATTATACAAAAGCAAGCATCAATTCCCCCAAAAAAACTTTTGTTTCATGGAAGCAAGACAGCGAAGGTAAACGTTTTGTGGACAGCCAGCCAGACTCCTGTTACTAGACCATCAGAGTTACAAACCTCCCTTGTCTCCTGTTCCCATTTCAGATCATTCAGGGCCACAGACTCACCAAGAGAGGATTTTTTTTTCCCCTTGCCATTTCACTCTCTCAGAGCCAAACATCTACTGTTGCTTCCAATGAATCAAGTTCCCCTTCCTCTCCTCCCCTGGAAGCCCATGCTCCTAGTAAAATGCCACAAATAAAGTCTTTCCCAGGCTAGACTTGTAAACAGAAAGCAAGAGTGCCATTCTTCACCAGGAAACTGACCCACAAAGCTTACTGGACTCAGTTAAAGAGACTGAGAAGAAGGTCAGCTAGGAAAACAAAGGGAACTCTCTCCACAGTTACTTCTGATAGAGCTCCACCAACCCAGAAATAAAGCCCTGTCCAAGGCAAAGGAAATAAAAAGAGGGCACATCAGGTGAGGTCTGGGAAAGTGATGGACTCTCACAGGTGACTTCTTTGCATGTTCTGTTTGTCTATCTTCTCTTTCTCATGGAATCAATGCTTCTACATTTATTCTCTATTTTCACTACCCCCACTTTCCACCATTTCCAAATTGCAACATCTACTAAAGTGTAATGCTTAAAAAACTCCATTTCCTGGGAGCCACAGATACAGAGAAGCACATATATATCATATATAGATATGTATGTATAAGACTGCTTCTCATAGACATAGACTTCTATGCATATAAGCATGAAAATATGACTTCCTTTTTTCCTTCTAAATTAACAGTTAGATGCTTATCTAACTAATAACTACAGTTTAAGCTAGCTATAGGTGATACTGACTTAGGAAGACTTTACAAAGTTCATGGACACTGAAGTAAAAACACACACATCTAGGGCCTTCACTTCCCCATATTCACTCATACAATCAGTGAAATCAAATCTTTCTAGGGATAGCACAAATTTATAGAGTGCTTCACTCATAAAGGGTTAAAGATGTTGGGGAATATGAATGCTAGCAGTAAGATGGCATGCTTACGTGTTTGCAAAAACATTTCCTGCATCATGTCCAAATCCCTCTGCAAACAGATAAATTACTCTATAAATCTTATTACTCCATGTGGATAAATCACGCATGCAGGCTTTACAAGGCTGGAGAGCTAGAAAGGAAAATATGCTTTGGATAGGAGGATCTTTGGGATTCATAATCACTCAAAGCTCAGGAAATGAAGAAAGGAGTACTTACACTTAGGCTTTTCTTAGTTTTTACAATCCACAGCAACACACACACACATACAAAAAACACAACATGCACAACACACACATTCCTCTCTAACAAGGCGAGAGATCCCAAAGCAGGACACTGTGACAGCCAACCAAATTTATTTCTGAGAAAAGGAAAGAAAACTTTGCTGCTGTAGGCAGCTCTGCTACTGAACTGCTCCCTGATGCCCCAGGGTTTATGCACTATCAGCTCCTCACACGCAGATTAGAGGTTTCTCTTCTATCAGATTCGGCTTTTTATTGCCACAACAAGCAATATTAGCTAGACAGACAGACTGACACTGGGTCATTTGATTTGGATGAAATGAGATGTTAAAGGATCTCCAAGGAGAACATTTTCTTTCATTCTTTTTTATTCATTCTTTTTTTTAGTATCTGATGGAAATTCAAGGAAAGCTATAAAAAAATGACAAGGAGTATATGCAGTGGATGGAGAAGGAAGAGAAGAGAAACCGAGGAAAACAAGCATGGAGCTTTTTAGAAATAGAATTATGGCTAGGTTCCAAACGAGTTTCTCTAGCTCACTGTCCCTTGTAGGGGTCAAACTCCCAAGGACTTAGGAATCTTCCTTTCCAAATTTCAATCCCAAATTATATTTCAGAGTTTGGCAGAGCTGCATAGAGATAAAACTTTGAGGTCAATAATCAATTTCAAATATCCATTTTATGCCAGGTTAATTATTTCCTAACCTCTGTGCTTAAAACTCCAATTCTTAAATTCCAGCAATTTGGCAAGTTCCTTTTTTCCCTTCTCTTCATTCTTGTGTTGATTTCTATGCACATTCCAGAAAAGGCTCAGTAACCAACCGAAGTTCTAAGATTGATTTATTACCCTACATGTCAATTAGATCCTCACAGAAAAGTCTCCCATCCAAACTACTGCTCTGGCACAGTGAGAACTTTTATGTACATATTTGCACAAACACACACACACACACACACACACACACACACACACACACACAACCTACAGAGAATGCAATACTGTGTACCACTCTCCGAGAGCCATTATTCAAAAACTCCTTTCTCAATTAGGGAACCCCAACAAAACTCATAAGGGCAAAGCATCCGCAATCACAAAAGCAAGAACAGTGCCCAAATGTCACTCTACCATAGACAAAGTTATGCTCTTTCAATAGGAGAAACAAGATCCTAAGAACCAAACATTTAACCAACCCTACTGATCCTTGACAGGGACCAGAATCCCCTTGAACTCTGTTGGCAGATATAAGGGTCAGTCCATAAAAGGCATAAACACACATGCAAGGCACACCACAAGCCCGCAGCATCAGGAGCTGGAGCTCAACATCAACACACACACACACACACACACACACACACACACACACACACACACACACACACACACACTTGTGTGCAGCAGAAAAGTTGCCTGAAAGCCCTACCTGAGGATGGCCGTGTCCCCCTGCCTCACGGTGATGTTGTCGGTGCCTCGGTTAAAATCCACGCTGCGAACAGGCAGTCCTGTGGGAAGAAGGCAGAGCAATCTCAGTAGGACCAGCGGCAACTGTTTCCGATCCGGCTGAACTCTGGCGACCATGGTGACCACGCCGAGGTGCGGTGCAGGGTCCGGGCTACTCTGGAGGGTGTGCGCCTGCTGCTCACGCCCGAAAGGGCTTTACAAACAGAGGACTTTCATCCACAGCAAAAGCAGAACAGGCTTTGCCAATTTTGGTCCTTTCCACTTTGCCTCTCTCTTTCCCTCAGTCTCTTTCTCCTCTAAGACTTAACAAAGCCCTCATAAAACCCGAGCAGAGGTGGGGAAAAGTCAAAGAAACAAAATTTTAAAGGAGAGAGTGCAAATATAAAACCCTCTGGAAAGGATGGAGAGAAGGCAGCAAAAAGGAAGGTGTTCTCTGGTCTCTGTGGCTGGATGCTCCTTTGCCAGCATCTGAGCTGAGCCTCTTCCCTCCGTAACCCACTTTCCTGGTCGGGTGAGGGAGCCGGCACCCAGCCTGCCAGCGAGTGTAAAGAAACCCACACAGCCGCGCGGCAGCAGCCCAAAGTCTCCCTCCCCCTTCTCCTTTCCTGTTTCTCCCTCCAGTCCCTCCCTCCCTCCCGCCGCTCAGCACCTCCCCCGCCCCCACAAGGATTTCTACAGCCCCTCCACGTCATCCCCTCCGCCCTCCCCTCAGCGTGGCCCCTCGCTTAGCACAACTGCCCCCTTCAGCAGCAGCCAGCCTCAATGAAAGCCTGATGCGCCTTTAGGTTGTCAGGACAACAGCTCCATCTGAGGCCTGGCTGATTTCCTTAAGAAGAGGGGATAGAGCTTGGAGGTACTGTGCAAGAGAAAGGGAAGAAGGAGAGGGACTCGAGCTATAAAAGAACTGGAGAAAGAGTTCAGGAAGGGAGAGGCAAAGAGTGAAGAAAGGAGGAAAGGGAGAAGAAAAGGAGAATGCCAGGAGAAGGCAAACCTTGAGAGATGGAAGGAGTGAAACAGAGAAGGACAGGAAAAGCGGTGGAGGGGAGCCAGTGCTGAAAGATGGGATGAGGAATGCAAAACAGAAGAAACTTGACAGTGAAGTCTAAGATTAAAAGCCAGAGTTGATTTCAAAACCAAATATTCCTGGCAACTGGCTTTTCATGCTCGAATCTTGTTCATTCTTTTCTCTCTCCTACATTTTCTTTCACAGGATTAAAAA
The DNA here is from genome assembly GCA_004024745.2 of Catagonus wagneri. Taxonomy (NCBI): domain Eukaryota; kingdom Metazoa; phylum Chordata; class Mammalia; order Artiodactyla; family Tayassuidae; genus Catagonus; species Catagonus wagneri. The sequence goes on along the minus strand of PVHT021183693.1, from coordinate 61,801,003 downwards.
GGTTTATTTTCTCTCCTTCCTTTATCCCTTCCCCCTCTTGGAGCCCCCTTATGAAAGATGGATTGGAGACAATGCTGGTATTGAGTGGTCTAGGGTGTGAATGCTTGGTCTGTCTTTTCCAAGTGCCAGCCTCAGCAGCTGATCCCTGATCCCTAAATCAACCTCACTCTCCAGGAAACCCTTACTCAGTCCTGCACGTGAGGAATGGTATTAAGGATTACTGTTTCAACATCACGATGTTATTTGTTTTTTCTGTCTTTTTTAGGGCCACACCCACGGCATATGGTGGTTCACAGGCTAGGGGTCCAATCGGAACTGTAGCTGCCTGCCTATACCACAGCCACAGCAACGTGGGATCGGAGCCGTGTCTGCAACCTGCACCACAGCTCATGGCAACACCCGATCCTTAACCCACTGAGCAAGGCCAGGGATCGAACCTGAGTCCTCATGAATATGAGTCAGATTTGTTTCCACTGAGCCACAATGGGAACACCAACATCACGATGCTACTGCTTTCTTTCCAAGTTTCTACTGGCACTTGCTTCTTAAAATGTCCATATGCAAGGAAGGAGATTTGTGTACCAGAAAACTTGTCATTTAACAGGCAACACTAAGGCTGCATACAGCACTACAGTGAATGGAAGACAGGTTACCACCATCTGTCATTCCCTATACTCCATGAGTTAAGCCAAGTGATAAGGGCCATAAGGAGCCTCCACTGTTAGTCATTCATGTGATGTGAAAGCCCCAAACTATTAGACATCTCCCTCAGTACCAGTGTTTTGGACAAACCAAAACCTTTCTGTTTTCCTTTTAATTTCATTTATTTTTGAATAGTTAAGGCATTCACATAGTGCAAAAATCAAGTGGTACAGAATGCTGTAGAGTGAACTGTAGCTATCTTCCTATTCCTGTCTTTAGGCAACCTGTTTCATCTATTTGGAGGTTCTTATACATCTTTCCTAAATATTCCACATACATATGAGTAAATATGCACACACACGCACACACACACTATGTTCACCCTTCTTATTTACATAAATGATTAGTCAAGACCATTTTTTAAAAAGGCATATTTTTTTAGGAATCCTTATCAAACTCCACCAGAGTGCAGGCCTAAGGAGCGCTTACTGTGTTGACACCTGCCTTGTCCTCCCAGAACATTCGAAGAGTATCTCTGCTACATTTTATTAGCTTAAAAGGTAGATTCACTCCTACAGATTATGTGAGGAAAAGAAGAAGACCTTTTGTTTTGTTTTGTCTTTTTAGGGCTGCACTTGCAGCATATGCAAGTTCCCAGGCTAAGGGTCAAATCTGAGCTGCAGCCTCCCCCAGAACCACAGCCACAACAAGGCCAGATCTGAGCCGCATTTGTGAACGACATCCCAGCTCACAGCAATGCCAGATCCTTAAACCCACTGAGCCAGGTCAGGGATCCAACCCATGTCCTCATGGATACCATTCGGGTTCATTACCGCTGAGCCACACGGGAAACCCTCTTTTGTTTTTAAGAAAAAACTTGAAAGCCTGGAATCTGAATTCTCACAAACTCAAGACTGGCGGCATTCTATTACTATACATTAAATTTATATAGATCAAGTTGTCCTATATTGAAGCTGACAAAAGTCTCAGATAATAAACCAATAGTGTTCCACCACCAATTTGTAACTGAGCTGTTTAAAACTTGGAACCCGTTTTTTTGCCACAGGAAAAAAATGCTTAAATCAAGTGCTGGTTGAATGACAAAATCCATAATCCTATAGTTCCCAATATCAATGGGAAAATGAGTTTCCAGTGCCAAATGGAGATGCGTTACGTAACTCTCTGCCATGAGTGCAAGGAATGAGCACCCACCCCCACCTACTGCTGCCAGCCAGCTTCACAATCCCTGGAAGGATTCTTCTGAGCTTTTAGAGATGAGGGGTTACCTTAGACAAAGGCTTAGACATAACGCTTTTTTGGGCTGATGGTGTTTCTCTGACATCAGGAGGAAGAAAAAAAAAGACACGAATGACTGGGGCTACTGGCACTTGTTCTTCCTCTAATGATGGTAGGTGACCCTGCAAGGAGAAACGGACACCAAGGGGAAGGATCAAATACATCAAGAGTATGAAAATTCTCTTGGATCAGTAGAGGACATTTTGAATGAAGAAAGGAAGAGGTTTTTCCAGGGTAAGGATAAAGTATGGTAGCATATTATTTGTAGTAGATGCCTATACATCGTTGTCGACTAATGCCTATACCTATAAACTCAAGTTACCAGTAGGACTCATCTGGTCCTCGGATGAAATGTAAAGTTTAACATACATTGGTGTATAAAATAATTCACATCAAAGTAGTAGGAGTGCGAAATTTGCTGCAAATCAATCAGGGCTGGAGTTTGTCTCCACAATCACTCTGACAGAACGATGTATCAGGATCGTACTAAGAACTGTAATATATCTATGTCTAACTTACCTAAGAAGATAAAATTATACGTAAATATATACACAGAAAAAAATCATATGATGCAATTCAAGCTTTTTTTTTTAATGCTATTTTAAATGAAGTCCATTTCTTGGCAACCTCTGTTAAACTAAATTGACTTACTATGTGCCCTGGAAGTAAAATCCAAAAAAAAAAAAAAAAGCTACATTTATAAAGCTCTCTAATCTCTTTTACTGCTAAAAATTCATATTGGATTTGTGGACAATTTCAAAATCATGAAGTTTATTACATAAGTTAACTATTTAATATGTATCATGTATGTCCAGGTGGCACTTCAAATACAACATTTTAACCCAAACCTTGGCTTAGAGATCACTCTATAATTGATGACTTTAAGAACAGAGGAATGATTATATGCCCAAGCCCATTCACGTGGCTAATATCATTAATATAGTTAATAAGTCTATTTGTGGTTATATTATAAACTTATGTTTCAACTTGATGTTCTCTCAGAGTCCTTCCCTCTTTCACTCCCTCACGACTCCTGGTTTTCTCCCCTTGGCTTGCTGATCTCTCACTGAGATCTAATATGTCCTAATAAATCCAATAATTTATGTATATTTTGATCTCATCCAAATGCCCACTCCCCCAAATCTACTCCAGTATTAATTCTCCTTTTTGTTTTCCTAAGAAATGTAGAGTAGGACATAATAAATGAGTTACTGAAATTCATAAAAGCAATTTTTCTATAAACTACTATATACACCTTCTCCCAAGGAGGCTGGCAAAAGTGAATATTCTTTCAGGTTATTTGTGAGGCAAGCATGGCTGTTAGCCATGTGAAACAGGCATCATCACCCAAGTAAGATGATCTTAACTACTACTTTAAAATAACAGTGCTTTTCTAAAAAAGCCGTTAGAAGATTCTGGCACTCTCCAGGGACAAATGCTGCAGGAAAAACAAAAACTGGCTAATGTGTGAGCACCCTAAGAAGCAAGAAAGGTTTATTCTTCTTTTTAGCTTTGTAAGGTAATAGGCTCACAGGAAATCCAGATGCAATCTGGAATATACAACTAATTTAGCTACACTGGTTGCATTTTATGCTAAACATATCTATGATATTATTAATATACCACTCTACATTTCTACAGTTGTAAGATCTTAATCATAATAACGCCATGCCTGTACTTTACTTACATAAGTGGAATTAACATTTCCATACGAACTAGAAATGCAGGAATGTTAATGCTTCTCCTTAGGATTCCTGCTATGACATTCTCAATGATTTCTTCATAATTTTAACAATATTCAAGTATCTCAGTTTATGCTCATAAGCATGGCACTATCTGTGTGAATTTCCTTTGGAATGTGGTTCTTTTGAATACAACAGCTTCATTCGCATTTGTCTCACTGCCTAACACAAACAATCAGCTTCAAGTCAGTTAAATATTGTTCAATCCTTACTGTAGAACCCTTAGTGATGTAAAGCATTCAATCCATACTCTGCACAATTAAAAATCACTCTTTTATGGTTTGCTTTTAGTTCAGGTCTTTGTGGTTCACTGTTATCCTACTGGTATTCTGCTTTTCTCACTCATTCTGTTTTGGTAGGTATCAATGCTTGGATCTGTCCAAGTTTTCACAAGGTCTCTGAGATTCTTGAATAATCGCTTGGGTCCTCTCCCACCAACAAGCTTATTCTCACAAGATGCCATTATTTCATTATTTCACAGACACACATTTACTAGCCCTTGGACCTTCCTCTTTTTCATACTGTCCAAACTGCCACCATGTACAAGGAAGGAACAATTGCCAAGTACTGCTTCATCTGCATTGCTGTTGCTTTTTTTGATCTATCCCTCACATATGGGAAAAGCACCGTAACATGTGGAAAGATGGTGGTAGCAGGACTTTCAGTATAGCAAGATGTTCGTAAAAGCAGGTATCAGGCAATTAAATCTTCTATTTGTGGTTGTCGTAATGACTTGGATTCCTACACTCAGAAAATAGGCCAAGGAGAAATGAGCAGGAATGGAGGCAGATGTGCAATTCCATATACTGATACGCCCAGTAAGTTTATGATGCATTCATTCATTCATTCATTCAATATGCTCTTATTGATATGGTAGTAAATCAAGACACACCAAGCCTTTATTCTCATAGAACTTACATCCTTGATGCAGAAACATATACTAAACAAGTAAATACATATTAATATTATTTTGTAGAGTAAGTGCCATGTAGGAAAATATGTGTGTTACAAAGAAAATGTCCTGGAGGGGTGGTGAGGGGGACAAATGCTCTGAAATTTAAAGAGGCAGTCATGCAGTATCAGCGAAAAGATCTTTCCAGGTTTTTTTTTTTTAATGGCATATGCAAAGGCCCTGAGACAGAATGGGTTATAGCATAAACCAAGAACAATAAACCCGGAAAGTAGTTTGTATGCAGGTTGTGAGAGGTAGCTGGAAAAAGACAATGAAATTAAAAATTAAGGAAGGGTCAAAAATAAAGACATAGCAGGGTAAGAAATTTAGATTTTTATTCTAGTAACTTGATTGGTTAGTAAAAGATTTTAAACAAAGGATTGACATTTTCTAATCCATATTTTAGAAAGACTGTTCTAATTCCACATGGAGGATGGGCCGTAGAAGGACGATGGCGAAGGAAAGAGACAAATAAAAGGAAATCTTAGTCATCCAGCAGCAACTGGCTTGGATTTGAGGATAGCAACAAAAATGGAAAGAAGTTTGAGTTAACTAGTATTGCTCACGATAAGAAGACCCTCCCGAAATAGGCCATATTTTATCACAAGTAAGCAATGTTTTCCAGACACTAGTATTCTTTCAATTATGGTATCCCTGTACGGGATGCTGCCACTCATCAAATAAGAGCTGAAAGAATGCCAATCAGAGTGTCATTTATACCATCTAGTCAGATAAACATACAAAGAAAACAAAAACCGTGTCTCGGTCAGTGCTTCTCTTCAGGTATAAATTTTGCTTACCCTTAACATGGTTATTACATGTTAACTAAGTGTCAGTATATGAAAGTATTTTTGCTACAGATTAATAAGTATCTAATAAGATGAGCAGATGCCATTTAATTGTTAAACTTTACTAAATATTTTCTTACATATCTAATATTTATATTTATTTAGCAGGCAATAGCTATCCTGCTAAATCTAAATGGAATGCCTAGTTAAATACCTTGAGGCTATAAATCATGTAAATAACACTAATATGTTTTCTCAAGAGTTTACTGACAATATTGAGCTGCAGGGCAAGTCTAGTGGTAGGTCATTATATTATTTAAAGTTTCCCAGAGGTTTGCTTGCTTAAAAGTAGCTTCCTTTACTGTCTGTAAATCACATTCTCAGCCCGCCCTGCTTTTAGGAGTAAATGCAGGAGCACTGCCTCTATGAGAGGTGGAAGATTCACAAGATGTGTCTCACCAGTCACGTTACCATGCGCAAAACAATTCATTAAAATGATATTTTTGAGGCCTACCATATGACAAGTACCGTGCTGAGCTCCAGGGAAATAATAATGTACAAAAGTGACACCTTGCCTCAATGCAATCTAATGAAGGGTATGCCACTGACAGCCCCTTCCTCCTAGAGAGAGGCCCAACATCACCACTGTACGATTCTAAGGCAGGCCTTTAAACCTGCTCTCCATTATAAAGCAGGACCAAAATTAACCACCACATATGCCCAATCCTCTCTGGTGCTGAGAAATACTGTAAAAATAATAAAATTCAGAGGTTTCATCTTCAGGAACCTGGGATTTCACAACTGAGATGGAAAAGTAAGGTGAATACACATGAAACATAGAGTAATATGGACCAGAGAGTAATTGCATACTAAGCCATAAGGGAGAGTAATAAAAACATAATGATGGTTCAGAAAAGTTGATCAAGAAAAAGGCTTCTAGGAGAAAATGGTATTTTAGGTAACCCTTGGAAGGTATTTAAGAGGAAGATCGAGGAAAGCAACATCTTCTGCAAAGGATGGCCAGGGGAGCCAGCGTGGAACAAAGAACAGAAGTGGACGAATATTCACCTGAGTAGCAGGGAAGAGGTGTGAGAGAAGGCTGAAGAGAGAAGCTGTGTAAGGAAGAATCCTGAATGCCTGAACGAAAACTCACACTTCATCTCATCACCTCATGCTTAGAAACCCACTTTACATTGCGGAGGAGTGAGATGAGACACTGACATCTTGGGGAGATTATTTTGGCAATGGGAAACTAGAAGTCAGAAGGAAGATGCAGGTAAGAAACTAGTGAGGAGACTAATAAAGTTGGTGACACGATGAGAAAGGGATGAACATTACTGATTGTATACACTATTGCTTTCTAATAATGAGGAATGAAGTCCATCCTCATAGATTACATTAGTGGGAAAAGTAAACTGTATGAAAGTATGCAGTGGTGGAAATGGAAAAAAATGTTAGAATAAAAAATAACTATTTTTGGTAAGTTGGGGTAAGTGAGGGTCTTGACAGGCATGACAAGGAGTGTGGCTTTATTCTATATGAAAAAGAGAGACATTAAAAGCTTTGAGTAAGTGAATGACATAATCAGACCTGTGCTTTAAGAAGATGACTAACTGGCAATGGAGTGTGAGTTATACAAGTCAAAGTCAGGAAGACCAGTTAAGTGTCTGAAACAGAACAGGCAAGAGATGATAAAATCAGGCCACAGGGCAATGAGAGCAAAAAGAGAAAAAAAGGTGAAGACTTTTAGAAGAATCTCAAAGAGACACTGACGGGACTTGTCAACTATTTGGATATGGAAGTTGAAGAAACAGGAAAGTCAAAAGATTATTCTACTTTTGTTGTTGTTGTTGTTCAAAGTCCAGGCTGATAAAACAGGAAAGTTGAATTATGAACCTAGTTTTGGAGGAAATTTTGGATATTCTACTTTTAGAATTCTGGATTGGTTCCTGAAGTGGTACTCAAATAGCTGTACCTCCAGATGGACATGCTCAGGAAGTTGTCACAGGAATGACATTCTTTGCAAGAAGGGCAGTCTCTGAGTCTGTCATAAACTAAGTTCCAAAATCAAGGTTCCTCCCCCACATATTTTTCCTTGTGTTTTCTCTTTCTTTTTCTCATTTGCTTTTGTAACTTAAATATGTAAATAGAGCATTAAGCATGTGACATATTTTCCAATAATATGAATCTCATTTTGATTTTTAAAAACATCAGCAGTTAAGTGGTTCTGTTTCAAGAAGGAATAAAATCTGAACTTGTCTCCCTCTGCTGGTTGCACAATGAGGTACCATGGGTCTCTTTAAATCCAAGTAATAACAGAAAGAAAAATATCCAATAATAATTTCCTAGGCACAAGCATGGGACTTCAGAGTTTACAATGCATAGTGACACAAGTAATTTTATATTTTATTTTTACTGCAAACTGTGAGTTACACAGTACAGGTATTATTACCCCACTTGTCAGAAAAACATTTTGAGACTTCAAGCCATTAAGCTCTCATGTGAAATTAGTGAAATTAGAGGAAAATCAGGAAGCACATGTAATTAAAATAATTGCATAATGTTAAAGCTACAAAAGACCCAGAAATCTTCTTGCACAGTTCCCCCATTTTACAGCTGAAATATAGAAACTCAGAATTTACATGGTTATGTAGGACCACTGAGTTTAGTACAGAGAGGACAACTCTCCAAGAGTGCTCTTTCTATTGTACCATGTTGCCTGACTAATAATGTCAGGAATGTAATCCTTTACATCAAAGCTGAAACATTTACACAAGTAGATTAGATTAGAAATGCCTATTTCTCTAAGCTAGATATATAACCTCTATATCAGAGCAATCCACAGCTATGTTAAACTTATAAGCAAGTAAGAAACAAAACCAAAACAACGTACTTCAGTTGGACAACCAGATAATAAGGCAAAGACCAATCTTCAATTAGCTGTTTGAATAGATCTGTGCCCTGTCTAGTCTGGAGCTCTAGAACCACAGGCAAGGCTTACAATGACTTTGGGGGATGCCAGAGTATTACAGATTGTGTCAGCAGAACGACTGGAGTGGAGTTTTTTACCCACTAAATTCCGGGAGCACTCTTATCTTCTCTATATTCCCCCCATAAATAATCTACTACAGCTCTCTGGGTATTCACCTGATAGCCTACTCTCCAAAGTTATCTCCATTCTTAACGGATATTCCCATTCTCTCTTGGCAAAAGGAAAAGCTAATTAAAATAATTTATACTTGTATGTAAGTGACTGGTAAATACAAACATCTGAAGGGATATTATACAAGAGGAGTTTCCTAAACCCAGCAAATCTCTAATAGGTGAAATACGTAGATAAGATATTTTTGAATGGGACAGTACTTTCACAACTCCTGTTTCTTACTGGCAAGATATAAAGGTCTTTGGGCCATTAACTGAAAGTACCTTAAAAGATCTAAAATTACAATAAAAAACAATGTACATGATCTTAACCCATTAAATCATAATATCTTTCCACAGAGAAAAAGAAACTTAGCTTAGACCATCAACTCAATACATTGTGCTTATTAAAAAGTTTTTATACAGGTAATAGAAATTGATAAGTAATAAAGAAATAATACTATAGCAAAATTTTATATAATACACATATACGACATAAACAAATATAGGTAAGAGTTCCCATTGTGGCTCAGTGGGCTAAGGACCTGACATTGTCTTTGTGAGGATGCGGATTCAATCCCTCGCCTTCCTCAGTGGGTTAAGGATCCAGCATTACCACAAGTTGCATTGTAGGTTGCAGATGTGGCTCAAGATCCAGTGTTGCTGTGGCTATGGCATAGCCCTACATCTGCAGTTCTGATTCAGTTCCTAGCCTTGGAACTTCTATATGCTGCAGGTGCAGCCATTTATAAGTACATATATATATCTACATATCTATAGATATAGATATAGATATGTAGATATATATATACACAGAGAGAGAGACGATTTCTAATACATTTGGTAAATATTCCCAATACCCATATCCAACAACAATTTATCAGATAAAATTTCACAACTTTTTTTTTCAATAGAAAAATTAAAATTGGAGTCTTTTTTTTTCCCCCAGAGGTGATCTCTTTTTCCACTGCAAGAAAGCATGACAGAGTATTGATTTTAGGATAGAATCAGGTTGGTAAGTGTCTATAGAAGTCTCTTTTGAAGTTTGGAAGCAAAGATAATGAGCTGATATGAGTAATATTTACTGTTTTGGGAAAAATAGGTTACAGGTAGAGCTTTGATCGAGGAAATACCTAGCTTGGAAATAAGGGCCAGGCAGTTTTGATAGGTAGGAGGGTAGAGGAAATGATAAGCAGATTCAAAGATTTGGATTATGATAACACTAAGTGAACAAGAGGGAGTGTGAGCCAACATAGGCAATGAGAGAAGAAAATGTATAAGGAAATAAGCAGAAACTTGTAAAGTGATCAATTATCTCTTAAAATAGAACATTTATATTCATCAGCTGATATGATACAGTCTAATGCTGCAACTTGTTTTAATGTACATAGCAACTAGTAAAATTTTTTTTTGGGACAAAAATGATCACCCTGCTATTAAGGAACAATACCATGTAATAATTCACAGCTTCTTTGCTCCTCTATCCATTTGGGTCACATTATTTTTGGTTTGTAATATTATTAGTAATAGTGTTTGCTTATTTAATTAAATAAGAATTTACTGATCACATTAAATAAGAATGTAACTGGGTCCTGTGAAAGATGTGTAGGAACCATTCAGCCTGGTCGCCATGATAAGATCCTTCTGTAACAAGAAATTTTCAAAATTTTTGGGTAAAGAACAACAAATGGATACGTGAATGACTCAAAAATCGTATATAATTAAGTCTAAAATTTTCAGAAAAGTGCCATAAATGCAAAAAAGTTCACATATAAGAGATCACTTCAACCTCCTAGGTTTCAGCCAGGAATACTATGTCACAAGGAAGCATAGGGTAAGGTTCCTGCTCTCAAAGAGTGAACAGCCTGGAAAAAGATACAAACAGCTAAGCAATGAGAATAAGTAAGAAATGTGCAAGTACTCCCACGGTACAGTGTCTGCATAAAGGAACCCACATAATCCAGACTGGAGGGAAGGATTTCTGAAAGGGATGGTAACTCAACTATGTCCTAAAGGAGATGAAGGTAAGACTTGGGGATGGGGGCCCTTAAAGGTATTTGGGATGTTAACAGCTGGAAATGAGTGTAGCGTTAAGTTCCAGAGTGCCATTAAAGGATAAATGCCAAGTTAGAAGCCACCACCATAGAACAAAGCAATGGGGCAGGGCAGAAAGTGCCTCCAACGAGAGAGGATTCATGCTGGGCAGTAGCAGGAAACTTACTTAGACAAGGAGGGTAGAGCCGGATTATAAAGATCTTAAAAAACAAGAAAGGGGAAATTAAACCCAATGAATTACTCAAAAAGGAGCTTATTATTTTGGGGTGCAAGTTCTTGAAAGTGGTATTTGGTGTAGCAGCTGTATTACAATGGAGGGCCTAGTCAGATGTCTCAGTAACTCCAGCTTGAGAGGTAATGACCTTTCCATGAGGTTGGAAAAGAAGGATGAATGTTAAGAGACATAAAGAAAGAGTCGAAAAGAGTTGTTGAGAAATTGGATATATGAAAGAAACAGATAAAAGGTTCAACACAAGACCTGTGAAAGCTGCCTGAATTTCTGGAGACCATGATTGATAGAGATCAGGGAGTTGAAAAACCAGAGTGGAATGTGCTGAGGACAAGGGTGGGTGGGGGCACTAAAGCCTCCTAACCATCAGGCCTGCCACTTAGTTACCGCTGCTAGAGGGAGTGTGCGCCTTAATGGATTTGGCTGCATCAGCTCAATCAGACTTTCCCAGATGTGCATAATTAAGTAAGGAAACATTCCAAAAGGAAATCATATTATCCTTTTGGTGGTAATGCTTATATTTATAATTACTCATAAATAAACAGTATTAATTATCCTTTTATGTCCATTCTAAAAATGTGATACGCACTTTGGAACATAAATAAAAATATATGTAACACCTAAGCCAAAGTGGACCCTACTCACTAAAGCTTGATTGCTTTAAATTTCTGTTTATTTTAACCCTATTTTTAACTGGTTAACACTAGATCTCAATCTTGAAATTCTTAGAGAGTCCGAAATATGCCAGCACATTCTATCCTCACTGAATTTGATCATTCATCACAACCTTTGCCCTTGATCTTATATCTTTCTTTATTCTAATCCATTTCTAACTGGGGCCAGGTCGTTAAAAAAATCTGTACTTTCAAAATGCATTTTGAATATAAAATAAAGTTATAGAATAGTTTTTCTAATGATAAATAAATAATGAGCTTTATGTTGGGAATGCTAGATTTGTTTAAATATTAAAGAGGAAATTTACAAAACATAGTTATAAATATGGAGCAGGGCTTTAATAAAGGATCCAGCAGTGAAACTCATATTGGGGTGTGATTAGGATAAAGGTGAGAATCGAAATGTGTTTATGCATGCGAGAGAAGAAAAAGAAGAGCAGAGTATGAGAGCTGCATCTTGGGTAAGGTTTGTCATATTGGGGCAAGAACACAAGGAAGAGCAAGGCAAGCTGTTCCTGGAAAACACAAGATCCAGAGTGACTCTCTTTTCATCTGCTGAGCACAAAGTGCTTTCACATTCATTTGTCTTCACTTGACACCTCACTGCACTCCAGAGGGCTCTTTAAAAGAAAGATATTATAAATGGCAGGTATTAAGATTATAAACATAAAAATAATAATAGCTACTCAAGAGCTTTAAATAGGAGAATGTTGCCTGTATTCATCACTAAGTGGTTTGGATCGATATCAAAGGATAAAGAGAACTCAGGGTAGAGAAAGTGTAGGACATCCCCATGGATGCAGTGAGGTGATAAACACCCTGAAGGAGAGGGGAGGTCTCCTCTGAAATGCTCCTTTCTGCCTGATCCAGAGTTCCATTAGGCCTGCCACTAATTCAACAGATGATTAGAGAGATTCATCAACAGATGAATAGAGAGATGATTGCTACATGTATAATGGGACTTCCATGTTCCCCAAAGAAATTCTAACATCACAGGCCCTAACTTCATCATTAGCAGATGATGGACCTTTGTGAAGGGAATGGCTTAAATACATGTTTGATGTTTTTTTCTTGTAAACAACTGAAATGGAATCTATTCCCTAAAATGACATTTTATAATAGTTACTCCAATGTTCAAATATGCTTTGAGATTCTGATGTTATTCAAGCATTTCAAGAATGAAAAAAAAATACCTTTGGTAATCAGTACTAAATTATCATTTTTCCTCATGAAACATTTTAAATCCAATTTGAAAAGCTGTGGAATATTAAACACCCATACACACATAGATGCACCCATGCAAAAATATGCCCAACACAAATATACCCCAAACTGGACAGTTGGTGACTTAACCGGTTAGACTTTTGTCTAGTAATTCATTATTAATTCCTCTAAAACCTAACTATATGATTGCCAGAATTTAAGTTTCAGATTTGCATGTCAGTTGTGCTCAGATGCCTCCAGATGGGGCAAATGAGGTACCAGAGAACTGAATATCAGTACCTTGAGCTCCAAGTCTTGGAGAGAGATTTACAGAAGGAAGGATGATATGTCTGGTGCTATCTTTGGTATTATACATGGCTTCTGAGCTCAAGTTTTCATATTTGACAAATGCAAATCCTACAGATATTCAGATATGAGCATGAGATCTGGTACATCCTCACGGTACTTGCAGCCATTCAGTTCTTTCTGTCACCTGGAACTTGGTGCTATGTACAGCACTGATTCTTTATCAACTCCACTTGCCTAGGCAGAGCCAGACAAGAGTGTTATAATGTATTGTGTGTCAGTTTCCTGAATCTTAGCAGTGCCTTTTCTTGCCTGAATTTTGAGGAAAAAAGTCCTTAATTTTTAAAGAAAAATGTTAAATTTATAGTCTAAGATTTCTGTGTTATCAAACAGTAAAGCAATTCAAAACAAATATCTAATTTGCAATTTTTTCCTAGTGATGAGAGAATCTAAAATGTTTTATTTTGATATGAAACAAAAGTAGGCTAGCTTAGATCATTTCTTATAAACTATTCTTATATCCCTTAAATCATGAATTTAGATAAAAAAAAAGTTTAGCTATAACTCCCTTTTTCCCCCACTGGATGGGGGCCATAACCAGCATGAAATCTAGCCCTTTCATTTTACAAATGGAATAACTGAGATCCGGATACTTTAAATATCTTGCTCAAGGTCATACAATAGATCCTAGCAGAGCTTGGATGAGAACACATTTCTTCTTATTCTCAATTCAAAGCTCTGAAATATGCTGAAAGTCAAGCAAAGGTGAACATATATGAATGCATGTACAAGGATATATTTATAAGTATGTGTCCTTTTGTTTAGTCTGTTTCCTTGGGTAGTATATCTCTACCCACTTCCCCCACTCCCTGCCTCCAACTTTTCTTTATGCAGCAAACGCTTATTCCTTAATCAAGACCCAGTTCAGACAATATCCCTTCCTGCCTTCCCGTTCCATCTCAGGCAGTGTCCATTACTTTATCCTCCTGGAATGCATTTGAATCATTTGTGTAGCACAGTTGTCAAAGATACCAGAGTCCTTTGCAGATACTACTGTTGACTTCATTGGGGGTAGATTATGAATTATTATCACTGTGTCATGAACTCCTTAAGGAGAAGAACCATAGCCTCTTTGCCTTGGAATTCATGGTGCCTAGAGCAGTGCTTGATGATAGTTAAGTGCTCACAGGGGAGTGTTAAAACGGCTCAGTTTAATTTAGATCAAATGAGCAAAAACCTTAGTCTTCAGAGTAATTACCTAAGAATTACACTGTTACTGTAGACATGATATTGCACTTCATTTTACTCAAGTGTAAGGACCTAACTTTAATAAATATTTTGTAGAACCTTGGGAGTAGTCCACGAATTGTTTTTTTCAGTAATAATGCCCACAAATTTGATAGCCTAAATGAAATGGAACGAGTCCTTGAAAACCAGAAGCAAAGCTGGCACTTATATTTCCCTGAAGTCTTATCCTGAAGCAACAGTTCCTGTAACTTCTCATAACCTATTGAAACCTTTTGCGTGAAGGTATTTCACAGCCACTTATAGCTATTCTGTTAAGTCATCAAGAGATATCCTGAAATTCAGGCCTCATCTTAAGTGGCTGATGCTTCAGTTAATGATCTGTTCACTAGCCTGGAGAGTTGCTACTGGGGTATATCTGAGCTATCATATCTATTTTAATACTGTAAATGGATTATTTAGAGAAGGATACACTTTTGGAATATGTGAATGAGACCTCTGAGGACAAGAGAAAGAAGAGCCAGCCATCTAGCTCAGCTGTGTCTCTAGTGATTGATTATGGAAGTTCATTCATTTTAAACTATTTGTCCAGAGCTCTCCAAGCTGATATATGACAGACTTTGATCACAGGCAGTTAGGGGATCACTCACACAGTTTGCCCTGTTTTAACATGTACTATCATTTTTGTCTTTGTCTTTTGTCTGTTTCTACCTTCTCTCCCACCCACCCTATTCCTTCTGACTCATATTCAGTTTAATTTTTATTCCTAAAATGTCCCTTCTTTGTACTTCTTTTTCTTTTTTTAGGACTATCTCATTTTTTCTCCATTATCTACCCCCTTTACCCCATGTCTCACACTAGACTATACAAAAAGGGAGTTGAATGTTTTAAAATTATCTAATATATGTACTGAAAACATTTTCTTTTTTTTGTTGTTGTTCTTAATTTTGCATTTAGCTTTCAGTTCCCAACCTCCTACTTAGGAGTGTTTGAAGATGAAAACAGTAAACTAACCCTAAATAGATACTTTTGATAAAAGAAACAAAAAAGGAGTCAGATACTATGCTAAATGCTGGGGGTGGGGGGATTTTTAAAAAGACAAAGTCATTCTCCTCACGAACATCATACTATAGTCACTAAGGCAGACATACACACAAATTGTTTTTTGCTTATGTGTGATCTTAGATTGAATTTCCAATTTTTGTTCCGTAAGTCATTGGCTCGTGGAAATTCAAGGATTCCCACTCTGCATTTTGAAATATTAAGTGAGACTAAGAATGGAATATTAAATAGGAATACAAAATTAGGAACATAAGGTAATCCTTCTAGACCTTTATTAAAATTGGCATAAGCTCTGAAGACTTGAGACTTTAGTGAGAAGGAGAGATTTGGAGAGGTTCTCAGAGTCCCCAAAATGATTAAAGCAGTTAGAAAAATTAGCAGATGTCCATCAGTTTGGAGCCAAGCAGATACTGTTGCTGAATTAAGTCAGAATCTGCTCAAAGGCCTTAGGAAAATAAATCCATGAAGTTAATGTTTTTAAACCATGAATGTCACCACAGCTTCATTTTATTTACACTGCTGTAATCAGCCCCAGGCAGCTCAATCCTCTTCTAAGCCCCCTTCTAGAAGGTCAGGCTTGCCTCATTCCTAACATCATCTCAGGAGAGGAAGGACGCGAGCATGGTTTGTACTGCCATTCTTTCACCGTCTAGACTCAGTGGTCCAGTCATAAGTTCTGTCCTTCCATAAAAAATCCTCTCTCCTCTCCTTGCTTTATACTCTCAGCGGTATCCTTGACAGCCAGCCAATCCTAAAATCCAGCAAATCAAGGGCAGAGCCCAATTAATCAGCAAGTAACTAGATGCTCTGAGATTTCTGCAAGACTGAAATTTCTCACAGTATTGTGTGTTTGAGTGTATGTATGCATATGTATGTGTGTGTACATATATAATACACTGATAGTACTATAATTGCATCTATCATATATATCACATGTATATATGTGTGTGTGTGTGTATGTATGTATGTATATATGTATGTATATAGGTGCCATATACTTTGCCAGATGCTGGAGATACAAGGAAGATTTAGATATACTCCTATGCTCATAGTTTATTTATTAGTTTTTTTTGTTTTTAAATGATTTTTATTTTTTCCATTATAGTTGGTTTACAGTGTTCTGTCAATTTTCTAATGTGCAGCAAAGTGACCCAGTCACACATACATATATACCTTCTTTTTCTCACGTTATCCTCTAGTCCATCATAAGTGACTAGATACAGTTCCCTGTGCTATACAGCAGGATCTCATTGCTTATCCATGCCTGCACTCATAGTTTAGTAGCATAGGAAATATCATTCAAACTAACATATTAGCATACTACAAATCTGAGATGCTGGAATAGACATTTGTAGGAGGAAGAGTAAAGACACAAAGGTGGGACTCAAGTGTTCTCAAGGTTTCTGAACAAGGAAGACAATTTCAAGGAAAAGCTTTATGGTTAAGGGGATGCTGGAGCTAAATTTTTTTTTAATTAAGAAGAGGAAGGAGTGGAGGGAAGTCTACCAGTGTTCTACCCAAATGGTACCACAAGCTGTTCAGTATGTCTAGAAGAAGGCTATTTGTAGGAAACCTACAGAGATACACAGGAGACAATCACAGAAGGCTTGCACTGACTCTAACAATCAAGCAACCAACCAGCAACAGTGTGATATTAGGGGACATAGACAGTCTTATGGGCCACACCTCTACACAGGCTTATCACACACACTCCACACATACTTCACACCTCATTCTCTTTCTAGATTAGTGAGGTACAACCACTTATGCATCCACGTTAAGTATTCATTTTAGGGTCTGGCTCAGTTCTGGCCATATGAAGAGCTTGAATAATAAAAAGTAGAATTGAGATGCTTCCTTCTATTTTCTCCTCAAATCTCTAAGCCTCGTTTTCTATTATCCCATATCTCTTCATACCACACATATGCATGAACACTCACACACATGCATGTACACACAAACGCACACAAGATTTAGGAAAGTCAAAGGAAGACCAGAAAAAGGGGATCACAGAAAAAAAAAAAGGAAGTGACTAGATTTGAAGCCTTAAATTCCTTAGTCAGGAAGGAGCTGAAAAAATTAGAATGCCAGTTCCTCTTACTCATCATTTGCTCCTTTAGATAATAGCCATAAAATAAGCTTGACTCTCCAAGATCATCAAGCATACCAAGTGAGATTTCAGCCAAATGTCTGATTTACAACCCTTAGTGAGGGCATCTGATCTGAAAACTAACAGAAGTGGGTGCTGTAGAAAGTTGAAATATTTGTATTAATAGACTTCTAAAATTCAGAATACATAAAATTCCTTTCAATATAAAAACTGTTTTAACATCAAGCTTATGGGCGTCTTACAGTATCAGCAATATACAGATGAGAGCTGTCAGGAGACTATTATATAAATGTGTTTTCCCACTCAAAGCTGCATTTCTCCATTCCTTCTCTCAAGTCTGTAGCCCATCTGACAGTGCATTTACAGACCAGTGGGGTAATTCAAACTTGGAAATTGAAATTTCAGCCTTAAATAAAAAGTGAAATGTTCAGGATTTTCAAAAAAACTTTGAAACCCCAAAAAATAGCACCCCTGTTCTGAAACTCAAAAAAGACTTTGTGATTTTTTTTTTAATAAAAGCACTGTTGATTAGCATTTCACAAAAATCTTCAATAGAGAACGATGACTTCATTGGAAAGGCAGGGGTCTCCCTCCCTCCCTAGCCCCCAGCTACCTTTACTTGGCATTGCAAAAAATCGAATGAGCAGGGTCAGAGGTCTGGCAAGATGCCTCCTGTTAGGAGTGGGCCACTGCATTCAATATTTCACTATATAACCTTCACTGAATTATTGGGGGAAAGATACAGAATGGAACAAAGTAGTCTGAGTAAATAAGAACTAGCGGAAGTAAATTCCATAACAACCTTTTGCTGGGATGTGTCGGGGTGCTTTGTCCCTCTGGGTTGCACACTTGATCGGACTGCACTGGATATCAAGGAATAAGGAAAGGTCAGTCTTCTGATCCAAGAATTTTCATACAGTATTGTCACAGTTCCTCTTCCTACTCATACAACTGTTTCTTAGAATAGTGTTGATTCAGGGGACATTACTTCCCCATGAACTCATCTTTCTTTTATTGTGAATGCTATTTCTAGATGTTTGTTTTTAACCCAGTCAATCAATAATAAGCTTAGTCAACAATCGGCTACCTTTTCCATCAGGCTTAATTTTTAACATCCACTTTAATTCCCTTCTCAAGGGAATTCAAACTTCTCTAGGAGTGTTTGAATCTCAAAAGCAAGGATGATACTATTAGAAAGACCATTAGATGCTATCCAGTTCCCTGGTTTTCAAACAAGGATCCTCTACATTCTTGGATTTTAAAACAGGTAACTCAAGGCCACAGTGTGGAGTGGGAGTAAAGAGAATGCCAAAAAAGGTTTCAACAAAAGAAACAAGACTAGAAGCTGCTCTTTTTTTTTTTTGTCTTTTTGCCTTTATACAGAGCTGCACCCGCGGCATATGGAGGTTCCAAGGCTAGGGGTCTAACAGGAGTTGTAGCCGCCTGAGCAACGCGGGATCCGGGCCGCGTCTGCAACCTACACCACAGCTCATGGCAACACCGGATCCTTAACCCACTGAGCAAGGCCAGGGATCGAACCTGCAACCTCATGGTTCTTAGTCGGATTCGTTAACCACTGAGCCACGAAGGGAACTCCTAGAAGCTGCTTTTATACAGAGGTTTCATGTTCAATTTCATCTGATAAAAGATATTTTTGTTAGTGGATGAGAAGTTCCAATCTGTTAGAAATTCAGTAGTTTGTTTCAGATCGCTCAGCTAGTGGCAGAGCCAGAGTTAAAAGCAGGTCTCCAGAACCTTCATCTACTAAGAATCTTTTCTGCCACTCTGTCCCAATCTTGTAATTCCTCTCCATCCTGTTGGCATCTACTTAATCTCTTTTTCAAATTAGCCCATCTTCCTGTCTTCTTTCAGGACTTTACAGTTGTGTCTAGCTAGAGAAGTCTTAGTTTCTCTGTATTTTATTCGCTTTTGTTTTCTCATCAGTTCTGAAGGTAGCCACCCACTGCCAAAAACAAGAGGCCATATATATTACTAGTAATATTATCATCTGCCACAGACAATATTTTATTGAGAGACATTCACCTTTCATAGATTTACACATTAATTACATTGGTATAAACTCAAATATCCTTAGGAAGTACACAAAAGGGGTACAAAAATTAAGAGTCAGAAATGAAAAACAATGTACCCAATGGCTCAGAGCTTTGCAGAAGCATAAGCAGGGCTGAGGTTCTCATTTGCAGTCTCGCCTCTTTCTACTTGACCACTCCAACAGAAGGGAAGGATTGGGAGGTGGGTATTAAATCCCATGTGCATGTGAGATTAGTCTGCTGTCCCCTGACATTTCAAATGACTTGGTTTCTTATTAAGTCAGTCATGCATGAGCTTACAAATTACTCCTTCACCTTGCGAACTTCACCACCAACCTACTGAAGCAAGACCAAAGGGCCGTAAGTTCTTTCATAAACTTTTCTCCACAATCCACATGGTTGATCGCCCTTTCATCTAGGTATTTTGGCAGCCTTTAAATTTTGACAAGGTTTTCACCACACCTGATCCCCTCCAGACCTTTCATCAGTTCTACATTTTCTATTCCATTGGGTTTTTATTCACATAGTCACTCTTCTCACGCCAGAATATTTCATTTTGGGGACAACCCTATGTAACATGCTACCCAAGCCTTTGACCTTAACTTTGCCCCTTTGTAAAGATTAAAATTCCTAAGTAGTCAAACTAGCAAGCATAGGAAACGGGAAGAAGAACTGGTAAGAGCCAGGTAAAGCAGATACTCTACATAAAAAGTAACCATTTTGAATTTAAACTCAAAATGGATTAAAGACCTAAATGTAAGACCAGATACTATAAAACTTTTAGAGGAAAACACAGGCCAAATGCTCTGGCATAAATTGCAGCAATATCTTCTTAGATTCATCTCCTAGAGTAATGACAATAAAAAAAAATAAACAAATGGGATCTAATTAAACTTAAAAGTTTTGCACAGCAAAGGAAATTATAAACAAAACAAAAAGACAGTGCACAGAATGGGAGAAAATATTAGCAAATGAAGCAACTGACAAGGGATTAATCTCTAAAATGTATAAATACCTCTTGCAGCTCAATATCAAAAAAAAAACCACCCAATAAAAAAAAAAGGGCAGATGATCTAAATAGACGTTTCTCCAAAGACATACAGATGGTCCAAAAACACATGAAAAGATGCTCAACACCACTAATTATTAGGGAAATGCAAATCAAAACTACTATGAGGTACCATTTTACACCAGCCAGAAAGGGGGTCATCAAAAAGTCTACAAATAATAAATTCTTGAGAGGGTGTGGAGAAAAGGAAATCATCGTACACTGTTGGTGGGAATGTACATTGGTGCAACCACTATGGAGAACACTACGGAGATTTCTCAAAAAACTAAAAATAGAACAACCATATGATCCAGCAATGCTACTCCTGGGCATCTATCCAGAGAAAACCATAATTTGAAAAGATACATGCATCCCAATGTTCACTGCAGCACTATTTATAACAGCAAGATTTACAAGACATGGAAGCAACCTAAATTTCCATCAAGAGAGGAATGGATAAAGACGATGTGATACATATATACAATGGAATATTATTCAGCCATAAAAAAAGAATGAAATAACATCATCTTCAGCAACATGGATGGACCTAGAAACTATCACACTAAGTGAAGTTAGACAGTGAAAGACAAACATCATATGGTGTCACCTATATGTGGAATCCTAAAAAAAAAACAAAAGAATACAAATGAACTTTTTTTGCAGTACAGAAACAGACTCACAGACTTTGAAAAGCTTATGGTTACCAAAGGGGACAGGTGTGCGGGGGAGGGAGGGATGGTCTGGGGGTTTGGAATTGGCATATGCACATTGTGGTATATGGAATGATTGGCCAATGGGAACCTGCTATATGGCACAGAGAACTCTGCCTAATATTCTGTGATAATCAATGTGAAGAAAGAATCTGAGAGAATGGATATGTGTATATGTATGACTGGGTCACTTTGTTGTACAGTAGAAATTATCACAACCTTCTAAATTAACTATACCTCAATAAAACTTTTTTTAAAAAGTAACCAAAAGCAAAAGCAATAAAAGTGAAAATAAACAAGTGGAACTACATCAACTAAAAATGCTTCCACACAGTAAAGAAACCATCAATGAAATGAAAAGGTAACCTACTGAATCACAGAAAATATTTGCAAACCACATGTCTGATAAGGTGTTAATATCCAAAATACATAAAGAACACATAAAACTTAACAGCCAAAAAAAAAAAAAAAATCCTACTGAGAATGGACAAAAGATCTGAACAGACACTTTTCCAAAGAAGGCATACAGATGGCCAGCAGATACATGAAAAGATGCTCTACATAATTAATCATTAGTGAAATGCAAATCAAAGCCACAAAAAGTAACCACCTCACACTTGTTAGAATGGCTGTTGTCAAGAAGAGTAGGAATAACAAGTGTTGGTAACAATGAGGAGAAATGAAACCCTTGTGCAATGCTGATGGGAATATAAATTGGTGCAGCCACTATGGAGGTTCTTGAAAAAAATTAAAAATAGACTATGATACGACAGCAATTCCACCTATGAGTATTTACCTAAGAAAATGAAAACACAAATTTAAAAAAAATATATGCACTGTTATGTTCATTTCAGCATTACTTAAAATAGCCAAGACACAGAAACAACCTAAGTGTCCATCATTGCATCAACGAATGGACCAAAAAACTATGGTACTTACATACAATGTAACATCGTTCAGCCATAAAAAAGAACGAAAATTTGTCATGTGCAACAACAATACATATGAAACTCAGCATTATGCTAAGTGAAATTAGGCAAAGAAAGACAAATATTGTAGGATCTCTCTTATATATAGAATCTTATCTCCAAGCTTATAGATATAGAGAAGAGACTGGTGGTTGCCAGACGTGGAAGAGGGTGGGAGAAATGAGTGAACTGTTTTTGTTTTAGTTTAAATGAACTGAATTAAAAAAAAAAAAAAAAAACGCTATTGGGAAATTAAAGATGAATGCACCTGAAATGGTAGAAAAAGCGTTTTTCAAAGTAAAAGTTTCTGACATTATACTTCTTAAAAAAAGTAATAATGGCAGGAGAAGGCAAATTCCCTAGCACTTACTTATGCATAATTCCAAGGTAACATGTGCATATATCCAATTAGATAACAAAACATTCAGATGTATTAAATAAATTTCATGCAATCTCTGAATCCCTACCCCTTCCACAATATAATGGATAGAGAGACCAGGAACTATCACAAGGTAGAGGGGGTAATATATATCCCCACCAATGCTATAATTTTCATCAAAATCCAAAGATTTACAAAGAGTATGTCATTTCCTTTATTCTCCTGTCGAGGGAAAGCACTTAAATGGTAGTGATCCTAATAAATCCTGATATAAAGCTCATGCTCTTGGCCCTACAACAGGCAGCTGGGAGGTTAAAGGTATCAGTTTGAACATGTGCTGAGGGTGAATAACTTCTTGAAGGTATCGACAATTCAATTTTCAATTGAAAAACTAGCATCTTTTAGAAGTCATGGTAAAAGGTATTTTTGGGTCAGTCATGGCAAAATGATTACAATCATATATCTCTTTTGCTTGATTCAGTTATTGTTCACCAATGTCCTTTATCATCAGCTTCTCTGAGCTGTCATAGCATACCTGATACCAACTGTGGTGAGCTTCCCTATACCTAGTTTGGAAAACCAGTTAAAGACAGAAGGTGGTTTTCTCTCTCTTCTATAAAAAGTTCGGGGTCATGGGTGGTTGCCTTCTCACTTGGCTTTCAAATGAAGAGAGAAAATGGCTTTCCAGTTTGCTGGGAGCAAAAATATGTTCATTTTCAACTGAAAGCATCCCCTGTATCTCACTAAATATCACTTAGCATCCTACAAGCAGTTTATCACTCATCTACTTGCAGCAGCAAGCCAAATGTATTATGAAAACATCTTCAGACTGGTGGAGCCTAGAAGCCCAGGAAGCTTTGGGGAACAAAATACGACAGCAGGGGGCCCGGGTAGACCAGCTGTACAGCCGTACAAGGACGTGCAATTTAACAAGTTGGAACAGCTTGTTCCTGTAGTTTGTGAGAGGTTGGACAAAATTTTATGCCCTTTAGACACTCTGGGCTGAGACAGGGGAAGGAGACATTTCATAATGCCCTGTGTCTCCTTCTTCACATGATTTTAGTTTGTACTTGGACAGAACAGTTTCATGTGCAGGAGTGAAACTATCAGTCCCAGGAGACGCTGGACCACTGACCCAGAGTCCACATGTCAGTAGACTCCTTCTCTTTTGGGACTGGTCTGTTACTATGGTAACTGGCAGCCAAAGCTTATTAGTGCTTGTTAGTGTTTAAAAGATGATTTATAAGCATATAAATAATTGGCAGCTCATTAACAGGTGGGGCTCCTGAATTCAGCTGCTTTCCACAATTATCTGCGGGATTAGAGGGTTGTATTCTTGTCCTCTGCAGCTGCCTGCCGACCTGGCTCGGAGAATATCAGCCTTGAAAACAAGGTGAAGAGGAAACAACCTATCAGTGGGGCAGGTGGACCAGGCTGTGTGACCAACGGTGGTTGCTGACCTAGCAGAGTGCATAGGAGCAGATGGGAGGAATACAGGTTGTCCACTTTCAATTTTACCTTTAGAAAACATACACTCTCTATCCTGAAAAGAACCTTTGTTTCTTGGCAAATTCATCAGGAATGGAGAAAGACATACATATAAGTTGTTTATATTGGATGAGATTCTTAGCTAAAAATACTTCCCTGAACTAGCAGTCATGGAACTTGAAAGTGCGTCAGAATAGATAATATTGCACTGCCTTCAGCTGTGTGTGTCTTTGTGTGTGTGTGTGTGTGTGTGTGTGTGTGTGTGTGTGTGTGAGAGAGAGAGAGAGACAGACAGACAGATGGAGGAAGAAATGATAGAGAAGAATGGAGTTGAGAGATAAATGCAGTAGTTCAATATTCCCAATAATACTAAGCATGATAACCTTGCAGCTGATCATATTTTTAATAACTGCGAAGACCCAGGACAGCCTGAGAAGGCCTAAGAAAAAAAGAGCTGTGAAAGTCAGGAATTGCAAGAGTTTGTGGATCAAAGTTTTCCCAAATTGCAATTCTGACAGGCTAGACCTGACTTAGATGATTCTAAGATTTGGGGCTTCTGTTTTTGTTTTTAGTTTTTAAGTACTTCTTTCAATTTGTAATATTTTTCTGCATTTTTGGGGTCCTGAATAATTAAGACACTATACAATAATTAAGACAATACTGTATTAGATAATACAATGTATTCCTCTTTCTAAGAAATTATATCGGTGATTGTTATTTTGACTTGAAAAATAAGAGAAGAAAGGAGAGGGAAAGAGAGAAGATAATCGCCACAATGATAATAAGAAATAGAGCGATTCTGGAGAGGGAAAGACTTTAGAGAAACTAAGAAGATGGAAAAACTAGAGGCTAAAACAATGTTCCATTTGGTTTCTGCAGCTTCTTTCATTTACAGAGAATCTCAGGAGCCTAGAACTAGGGCATAGTCAGACAGTGCTGCCTGAGGGATGGCATAAGGAAAGGTAAGTATATCAGCTATACATCGCTCTGTGGAGCAATTCATCAACTACAGGAGGTATACAGGCCATCAATGATGATATATATCTCAAAGCCAGAGGGGCTAATTAACACTTCAGTTATTCTAATTTCTATAACATATTTTCGCCCCCACTCAACTAAGTACCTAATTCCACTGATGAAGCATTTAACTCACCAGCAACTAGAAAGTGTTATTCAGATTGATTAAAGACTACTCTATTTATGGAAATACCTTTTCTTTAAATAATTGATAGTGGTTTTTAATACTATCCTCTACAAACTGTGTGTGTGGGGGGGTTAATTACCTTGATCTTCTCTCCATCTTGCTGAGATTTCTTTTTAAACATTCTATGCTTTCTGAGCAAAAGTCCTATTCAAAATAAAAAATAACAAGCACTTGTACAGTTTTCACTGTTTCAGGCATCATCCTCAGTACTTTACATATAACATTAAACCCTCTAAAAATTTTATAATCTAGGCATCATTATTATCCTCTTTTTACATCTGAGAAAACAGAGAAGTTAAAAAAAAAACCTTGCTCAAGAATATAACAAGGAGCAAATTAGAAACAGACCTGGAATTTGAAGACTCAACACATGAGAGACTAGTCTCCTGCTTCCCTCCAGTCCATCAACAAATGTATCGAGTGATGGTTCCCCCTCCAATTATGAAGCAGGAAGTTATAAAAGCATTTAACTCTTCCATAACAAACAAAACCAACCGAGGTACAAAATTTGTTTACTTGCACCCATCAGAAAAGTGACATTTCAAAGAATCTCTAAATAAACTGAACTCCAGTGATAAACGCTTCATAGGAGAGAAAACATACAAAGCTGCTCTCCTCCCTGGCTGACTAGCAGGAGAAAAAAAATTTCCCATAAAGAGGAAATCAGCAGAATCTTTAGCAAAATGTTAAGCCTTGGGTGTGGGCTGCCAAGACAGATTTGAATTCCGAGTCCCCAGTGGCAGAATAAATCTGCACTCACTCACGAACTCTATTGCCTGGTCTTTTCTGAGTTTTCAGGGTCAGTTTTCCAAAGGTTTGTAAGCAGGAGAGAAGAGCTAAGAGGGATCAATTTCAACTCAGGATTTCAGCTTCTAGGAGTTGGGAGACAGACAAATGTTCTGTGAGAGCCTGTTCTGAGGAATCCTATGAGGAAAGATCTTACTGAGCACAGCAGGACTGAAAGAAGAACAAAGAAAACTCGCCAGAAACACAGAGTTGGGACCAGGCTGCAAGAACTAGGAAATCTTCATGTTTTAGAAAGCTAGTAGTAGAGAAGCCTAGAGGTCTATGGATCACACTAGTGCTCAGATCCTAAGCCTGTCAATGGTAAATTCTAATTCCACTTTCAAAACATGAAAAACCAGAGTTCCCAGAGTGGTTCAGTGGTTAACAAACCAGACTAGTGGAGTTTCTGTCGTGGCTCAGTGGTTAGCGAACCTGTCTAGTATTCATGGGGGTGCGGGTTCAATCCCTGGCCTTGATCAGTGGGTTGGCATACCATGAGCTGTGGTGTAGGCTTCAGATGCAGCTCAGATCCCGTGTTGCTGTGACTGTGGTGCAGACCAGTAGAGACAGCTCTAATTCAACCCCTAGCCTGAGAACCTCCATATGGCACTGTGGGTGTGGCCCTAAATAGACACACATACACACACAAATCTGACCAGTATCCATGGGGAACAGGTTTGATCCCTGATCCGGTGTTGCCATGAGCTGTGGTGTAGACTGCAGACACATCTTGGATCCAGAGTTGCTGTGGCTATGGCTAGGCCAGTGGCTACAACTCCCAGCTCTGATTGGACTCCTAGCCTGGGAACCTCCATATGCCTTGGGTGCAACCCTAAAAAGACAAAAAAAAAAAAAAATTAAAAAGAAAAAGAAAAGCCTGTGGTCAAACTAGAGTTGAAGCAAAGTTCAAACATAGAAAGAGATCAAATTTCTTGTGTCTCCACTCTAGATTTTTTTATAAAAACAAATATTTATATCCACTTCTACTGATTTTATACAACATGTTTTTAATGACCTAAAATTTATATGACACACAAAGAAGCAAAAAAAATGTAGGTCATGGTCATGGGAGAATATATGAAGAACAAAGACCCAGAGATGGTCCAGACAGTGGAATTATCAGTCAGAGATTAAAAAAATAAAATAAAAATGAATTAAAAATCTATAGATCTAGCAGAAAAAGTAGGCAACATGCGTGAAGAGCTGGGGAATTTTAGTAGAGCTATGAATACTATATTAAACAAAAATCTATTGAAATTTTCAGAAAAAAGTCAATATCATAAATGAAGAGTTTATTAGATGGATTTAACAGCAGAGTGGAATCAGAAAAGAAAATAAGTATCCTTGAAGACAGATCAACAGCACACCTGTTACTGCTTGCATGATCCTTAAGTAAGGACATCGTACTGCTTTTGTGAAGCAGCAGCTGAGAACAATTCAGCACTTGTCAAAGAAAAGCCCAAGGAAGGAGTTAAGGCTGAGAACAATAATCAAACTAATTTGAAGATGACAGGGATGGTTCTGTGGTGCAGGTTAAGATTAAGAGACATACAGCATTTAGTATGTCTCTTATATCTTTAGTATGTCTTTTCACTAATGAAAGCCTATTGTGAAATGACAGAGTTTGTCAAGGAGGAAAATCAGATTCCAAACTGATAGGCAGCCAGTCAAAGAAGCAGACACAATTGCAGAGTTGGAAACGAACGATGAAGATGCAACTGATGTATTCTGACAGCAGATAGGAGGTATTTACTAAAAGGAGAACCTGCTACTTTACTCTAGAACTTGTTTCTCCAGACCATGAAGACATTCTCAGTTAGAAAACCCAATTTGGTCCTATTACATCCTCACTACAGCAGTACAGTTTTCTCTATTCTTTTATATGCTTTTCCCTAGTTCTTTATTGTACATAAAGTTACTGGTGTACATACTTGAGAATACTGCATTAAAAAAAAAAAAAACTAAATGGCCAATGCCATACTTTGTTCAATACCAAGTGGGGATAGGATGGGGGAAAATACTAATTCTGTGAAAATACCTCCCTTTCTCTGCCAGTGGCATGTTTATTCAGCTCTTATCTTTATATTCCAGTAAGTTATTCTGCACTCACTGTTTAATTAAAAATATAACATAAAAATCCTTGCATGCTTTGTTCAACTGGAGAATATTAATGTTTTTCATTTATCATTGTAAAACTAAGGACAATATTATACCTTTTTTTTTTTTTTTGCATGTAGAGGAATCTGCCTTTAAACAGGAATGTGTTAAAAGAAATGAATTATAATTTTCCCAAGTCAAGAATCTTGCTGTTAAATAAACTTATTATTTAAATCAAAAGAAGTGTCAATAGAAGGGATCTAAACTGAAGCAAAAATAATGGACAAAAAATACAGAAGTGTTTGAGATCTGTGGGACAATATCAAACCTACCGTGAGTACAAAACAGAAAACAGAAAATAGAGTAGAAAAAAATATTTAAAGAAACATGGCAGAGAACGAATCAAATAATTGAAAGACATTAACACACATATCCAGGATACTCAGTGGACCCCAGGCAGAGTACTAAAAAGCAAAATACACATAAGGTCTTGATAGTCAAATCACAGAAAACAAAATATAAAGAAAATAACTTAAAAGCAGTCAGTAACAATAGATACATTACCTAGACTGGAAGAACAACATGTATGATGGCTGATTTCCTATTAAAAATAAATTTAACAATAAATTATCATGCAAAGCAATAATAAAAAGTGCTTAAAAGTCAACCTAAGAGTATTATCATCGATTTATCTATCCCTCCTTTAAGAAAAAAAAGAGGGCAAATAAAGTCATTTCAAAGAACAAAAGTTTAATAAGAAATTTGCCTCCAACAACACTATACTACAGGATGTGCCACCAGTAGTTGTTCAGGCTGCAGAGAAATGATACCATATGGAACCCCGTATCTGCAGGATGAATGAAAGGCAAGGAAGAGAGTAAGTATCTGGGAAAATAGAAAGCAATTCTCAATCTACATCTACATTTATCTATATCTACATCTACATTTATCTATATGTATCTTTAAAAGACTACAGAGCATTTAAAAGAAAAGTAATTGCAATATGTTGAATGTATGAGGTTTTTAGCATACCTAGAATTAAAATGTAAGAAACAAAGTGCTTAAGGGCAAGAAGGCAAAAAAAAATACATTCTATTTGTGATGTAGCATATTATCTGCAGGTAGGCTGTAATGAGTCTAAGATTCATAGTGTAATCTCTAAATATACACTGTCCAACGGGGTAGTTGGTAACTGCATGTCAGTATTTAAATTTAGGTAGAATGTAATCAAAATTAGATTAAATTAAAAACAATACTTAAATTACACTTGCCACATTACAAGTGTTAAATAGCTACATATGTCTAGTGTTTATCATACTGAGTTGAACATATAGAGGTTATTTCGATCACTGAAGAAAGATATTTGAGATGGCACTGCTCTAGACAAATCTCTAAAATATAAAACAAACACCTATATCTAGATATTTAAAACAGGTGAAAAAACTGAACACATAAAAAATTGTGATTTACTTCAAAGAAATCAGAAAAGAAAAACAAACAAATAAATAACATATGGGATAAATAAAAACCAAAATGAAGTCAGGAGATTTATTGAACTATATTAAGCATTATATCAAACATTAATGACATAACAACCCCATGTAAAGACAGATATAAGATTGTATAAATAAAAAAGACACAATTCTATAGATTTTACATAAAGACGGTGAAGTTGGAAGTAAACGTGTAAAAATTTATACCACTTAAACACAGATTAAGAAATTTTATTTCTCAGATTAAGATTTTTTGTGTTAAATATACCACTGAAACACTAAGAAAATGGTGCAACTCTCTTAATATCAGATTAAGTTGGCTTTAAGGGAAAGACTATTACTAGAGAAATAGAGGAACATTTCACAATTATAAAAGAGTTGATTACTCAGGAGGTCATAACAATTCTAAACGTGTGTACAACCAAAAACAGTACTTCAGAATACATGAAACAAAACCTGACAGATTAAATGAAAAAGTAGAGAAACCCACACGTGTAATCGGTGATTTTACATAACCATTATCCAATAACTATATATACATAATTCTATCCCCAGAGGTATATACAGTCTTTACATGTGCACATGAATCATTCACCAAAATAGACTATATACTGGGCTATAGAAAGGTCTCAAAATATTAAAGAATTAAAATCATAATTTTAATTTTATTGTCTGAATATAATAATTCTTCAGAGAATATTTTCTGTACACAATGGTATCAAATTAGGAATTAATTTTTAAAACGCTTCATAGAAAATCCTAAAATATTTGGGATTTAAAAAAAATCCTCTAAATAACCCATGGATCAAAAAAGGAATCACAAGGGAAATCAGAAAATATTGATAAAATGAATTATAATAAAAATATGATATATCAAAAGCTGTGTGATTCAGCTAAAGCTGCATTACAGGGACACTTGCAGTTGAAAATATAAATGATTTAAAATAAATGATTAAGGAGTGGAAACTGTGGTGCAGTCGGTTAAGAATCCAACTATAGTGGTTTGCGTCACTGCAGAGACATGGTTTTAACCCCCGCCTAGCACAGTGGGTTAAAGGATCCAAAGTTGGAGAACTTCCACATGCTTCAGGTGTGGCCAAAAAATAAATAAATAAAGCAAAGTAAAATAAAATAAATGATCAAAACTTCTACTTTAGAAGAGAAACAAAATAAATTAAGCCCAAGTAAATAGTAGAAAAGAAATAAGGAAGACAAAAGCAGAAATCAATCAAATATAAAACAAAAAACAGATAATCAAAATGTCAAAAGTGGAATCATTAAAAAGATTAATAAACTTGACAAATTTCCAGAAAAATTTATCAAGAAAAAAGAAAAATTACTAAATTAAGAACAAAAAAGAGACTTCATTATAAATTCTACAGAAAATAAAAGGATAAACAAAAACTTTATGGCATTAAATTCTGTAAGTTAGTTGAGTAATATTCTTAACTAAAAAGGCATAATAAGAAATAGTCAATTTAAATAGTTACATAAATAAAAAATAAGTTGAGCTCACAAAGGCACTCTTGACTTAGATGGCTTCAGTTAAAATTTTATCAAGTGGAGTTCCCGTCGTGGCTCAGTGGTTAATGAATCCAACTAGGAACCACGAGGTTGAGGGTTTGATCCCTGACCTTGCTCAGTGGGTTAAGGATCCAGCGTTGCTGTGAGCTCTGCCGTAGGTTGCAGACACGGCTCTGATCCAGCATTGCTGTGGCTGTGGCATAGGCCGGTGGCTACAGCTCCAATTAGACCCCTAGCCTGTGAACCACCATATGCCGCGAGTGCGGCTCTAAAAAGGCAAAAAAATAAAATAAAATAAAATAAAATTTTATCAAGTATTTAAGTAAGGATTAATACCATTTCCACATAAATTCTCTCAGAAAATGGAGGACAATACACTATTCAACCAATATAACTTGATAGAAAATATGTCATAAAGAAAAATCATAGACTGATATCTATTATGATTACAGATGCAAAATTCTTAAAAACAATAGAAACAAACTGAACACACACACACAGTGATACAGAGTGATGCATCTTGAACAGACTGATTTTAATCTTAGGTATGCAAATGCAGACCAACATATTTTTTTCAAAAACCAATTAATAAAATTCACTATACAGAGTAAAGAAAAAATATGCAATTATCTAAATTGATGTAGAAAATTGCATTTGACAAAACTGAATATATATTCAATAAAAGCTCAGCAACTTTACTGAGTTTAAATCAATTTACTGATTTACTTTGCTGTAACATAAAACAAAAAGAATTTTGTAAGTCAAAAATAATTTTTTTTTTGTCATTTTAGGACCGCTCCCGCGGCATGTGGAGGTTCCCAGGCTAGGGATCCAATCGGAGCTACAGCTGCCGGCCTACGTGACAGCCACAGGAATGCCAGATCCGAGCAGCGTCTGCGATCTACACCACAGCTCACGGCAACACTGGATTGTTAACCCACTGAGCAAGGGCAGGGATTGAACCCGCAACCTCATGGTTCCTAGTCAGATTCATTAACCACTGTGCCACGACAGGGACTCCTCCAATAATGTTTTTTTTTTTAATTTAGCAAATTAATAATAGAAACAAACCTCAACTTGATAAAAGATATCTAAAATAGTTCTACAGCTAATATTATTCCTAATTCCAAAAATTTATATGCTTTCCTCATACTCTTCCAAAGAAGATAAGAATGTGCTCTCTCATTAATTCTATTTAATACTTTCCTGGATTTTTCTGCTATGCAATAAAAAGTGAAAAATAAATAAAAGCTTGAATATTTAAAAGAAAGAAAACTGCAAATAAATAATTATATATGTAGAAAACTTCACAGAATCTACAAAAAGGGACTAGAACCACCAAGGAAATTTAGTGAAATTGAAGGATTCAAAGTCAATTAAGAAAAACCAAGTGTTTCTTATACAGCAATAAAAAAATAGAAAAATAATTTATAATATTATCAAAAATATTATGCACATATATAGAAGTAAAATATATAGAAAAATATGCAAGATGCCCACAATTAAACTATAAAACTTTGGTAAGAAATTTAGAAGACCCATAGAAACAGGGAGCTATACCCTATGCTCACTGACAGAACTTGGCATCTTAAGGATTTTTGTCTCCCCTAATTGACATACAGATTTAATATAATACCTATCAAGTTTCCAACAGGCCATTATGAAGAGTCTGGCAAGCTGATTATAAAATCTGAGTAGAAATAAGAAGGATCTAGTATAGTCAAAACAATCTTTTCATTATGGTTTTATACAGATATATGCTCAGATGTGGGGTTGCTAGATCTTATGGTTGTTCTATATCTATTTTTTTAAGGAAACTCATACTGTTTTCCATAGTGGTTGTACTCTTTTCTGTAGTGGCTGTACCAGCTCACATCCCCACCAACAGTTTGGAAGGATTCCTTTTTCTCCACACCCTCTCCAGCATCTATGGTTTGTAGACATTTTGATGATGGCCATTCTGACTGATGTGTGGTGATACCTCACTATAGTTTTGATTTGCATTTCTCTAATACTTAATTGATGTTGAGCATCTTTTCATGTGTCTTTTAGCCATATGTCTTCTTTGGAGAACTGTCTGTTTATATCTTCTCCCATTTTTTAACTAGGTTGTTTGATTTTTTGATACAAAACCATATGAGACATTGGTAATTTTGGAGATTAGTGCCCTGTTAGTTGTTTCATTTACCAATATTTTCTCTCATTCTGTGGGTTGTCTTTTTGTTTTGTTAGTGGTTTCCTTTGCTGTTCAAAAGCTTTAATTAGGTCCCATTTGTTTTATTTTTGTTTTATTACTCTAGGAGGTGGGTTAAAAAAGATATTGCTGTGATTTATGTCAAAGAGTGTTCTACTCATATTTGTCTCTAGGAGTTTTATAGCATCTGATCCAACATTCAGGTTTTTAATACATTTGGAGTTTATTTTTGTGTGTGGTGTTAAAGAGTGTTCTCATTTCATTCTGTTACTTGTAATTGTCCAGTTTTCCCAGCACTAATTATTGAAGAGACAGTATTTTCTCACTATATATTCTTTCTCTTTCAACATAGATTAGTTGACCATATGTGCATAGGTTTATTTCTGGGCTTTCTATCCTGTTCCAATGATCCATGTCTGTTTTTGTGAAAGTACCATGCTGTTCTGATGACTACATTTTTGTAGTATAGTCTTAAGCCAGGGAGTCTGATTCCATCAGCTCCACATTTTTCTTTCTCAGGACTGGTTTGACTATTTGGAGTCTTTTGTGTTTCCATACAAATTTTTAAAATTTTAGTTCTAGTTCTGTGAAAAATACTATTGATAATTTGAAGAGGATTGGATTATATCTGTAGATTGCCTTGGGTAGTACAGTAATTTTGATGATATTGATTATTTCAAAACAAGAACATGGTATATCTCGCAGCCAGAGGAATCAGGCTCCCTGACATCAGATTATACTAAAAAGATACAGCCATCAAAACTATATGGTATTGGCACAAATACAGAAATATAGATCAGTGGAAAAGGATAGATAGCCCAGAATTAAACCCATGCACCTACAGTCAACTCATCTATGACAAAGGAGGCAAGAATATACAATGGAGAAAAGACAGTCCCTTCAATAAGTAGTGCTGGGAAAAGTGGACAGCCACATGTAAAAGAATGAAATTAGAACACTTCCTAACACCATACAGAAAAATATACTCAAAATGGATTAAAGACCTAAATATAAGACTGGATACTATAAAACTCTTAGAGGAAAACATAGGCCAAACACTCCTTGACATAAACCACAGCAATATCTTCTCAGATCGACTTCCTAGAGTAATGACAATAAAAACAAAAATAAACAAATGGGACTTAATTAAAATTAGAAGTTCTTGCACAGCAAAGGAAACCTTAAACAAAACAAAAAGCCCACAGAATGGGAGAAAATATTTGCAAATGAAGCAACTGACAAGGCATTAATCTCCAAAATTTATAAACACCTCCTGCAGCTCAATACCAAAAAAAACACCCCCATCAAAAAATGGGCAGAAGACCTAAACAGACAATTCTCCCAAGAAGACATACGAATGACCAAAAGACACATAAGAGGTTGTTCAGTATCACTAATTATTAGAGAAATGCAAATCAAAACCACTATGAGATACCACATTACACTGGCCAGAATGGCCATCATCAAAAAATCTAGAAACAATGAAAGCTGGAGAGGGTGTGGAGAAAAGGGAACCCTATTACACTGTTGGTGGGAATGTAAATTGGTGTAACCACTGTGGAAAACAGTATGGAGATTCCTCAGGAAACTAAAAATAGAATTACCATTTGATCCAGCAATCCATGGTTTTCTCTGGGCATCTATCCAGAGAAAACCATGACTCGAAAAGGCATTGTAGCACTCTATGCAATTCAATAGCCAAGACATGGAAACAACCTAAATGTCCATCAACAGAGTCGTGGATAAAGAAGATATGATACATATACACAATGGAAGATTACTCAGCCATTAAAAGAAAAGAAATGACAGCATTTGTAGCAACATGGATAGAGCTAGAAATTATCATGCTAAGTGAAGTTAGTCAGACAGTGAGACACCAACACCATCTGCTATCACTTACTTATGGAATCTAAAAAAATGAAACAATGGATTTCTTTGCAGAACAGATATTAACTCAGAGACATTGAAAAACTTATGGTTTCCAAATGAGACGGGTTGAGGGTTGGGGCGATGGGTTGGGGATTTGGGATGGAAATGCTATAAAATTGGGTTGTGATAATCATTATACAACAACAAATGTAATAAAATTCATTGAGTAATTAAAAAAAAAGGATGTGGTATAGCTTTCCATTTGTTTGTGTTATCTTTGATTCATTTCAACAGTACTTTACAGTTTTCAGAGTAAAGGTCTTTTGCCTCCTTAGGTAGGTTTATTCCTACATATTTTATTATTTTTGATGTGATGGTAAATGTGATTATTTCCTTAATTTCTCTTTCTGATCCTTTGGTATTAGTATATAGGAAAGCAAGGATGTCTGTGTATTAATTTTGTAGTCTGCAACACCACAACGTCCATTGTAGCACTATTTACAATAGCCAAGGCATGGAAGTACACACACGCACAAACACACACACACACACACACACACACACACACACACACACACACACACAATGGAATATTACTCAGCCATAAAAAGCATGAACTAATGCCATCTGCAGCAACATGAATGGATGCAGAAATTATTACACTAAGTGAAGTCAGATAGAGAAAGACAATGATCATATGAGACCACAGATATGTGGAATCTAATAGAAATGACATAATACAATTTACAAAACAGAAACAGACTCAAATATTTTAAAACCAAACTTATGTGTACCGAAGGGGAAACGTTAGGAGACAGGGTTAAATTAAGGGGTTGGGATTCATTGAGAAATATATACTTATATTATATATACAGAATAGATGGGTAAAGGGGACCTACTGTATAGCACAGGGAAATTTACTCCTTACTGTGTGGTAACCTATATGGAAAAGAATCTGAAAAGGGATGGATATATGCATATATATATATAACTGACTTACTTTGCTGTATGCATGAAATTAAGATAACATTTAAAGTCAACTATATTTCAATAAAATTTAAAAAAACAAAAATAAAACAAAATAAAAAACAATCTTTTAAATAAAAGTGAGAAAACTTGACACTACCTACTTCAAGATTTACTATAAAGCTACAGTAAGCAATGAAGTGCAGTCATTGGCTTACAGATATGCTATACAGATCAACAGAAATGAACAGAGTCCAGAAATAGACTCACAATAAAAAGTCAACTGATCTTCAGATAAGGCACCAAGTACATTCAATGGAGGAAAGCCTTTGTAACAAACGGTGCTGAAATCACTCAACCCTCATGGCCTATAAACAAAATATTAATTTGAGAATAATTCTTAGACATATTCATAAAGCACAGAAGAAAACAAATAATAGTATCTTTGTAACCTTGGGAATAGGCAAAAATGTTTGCAATAGGGATAAAATATCAAAGGAAAAAATGATAAACTGAATTTCATCAAAACTTACATCTCACTAAAAGGAACATTAAAAAAATAAGGAAAAACAGATTGAAAGTTTTCATAATATATATATTTGACAAAGAATACATATTTAGAATATGTAGATAACTCTTATAAAGCAATAATTAAAAGGTAAACAAATACAAATGGATGACTTGAAAAATACTTCCCTAAGATGAAATACGAATGACCAGTAAGTATATGAAAATGTGTTCAAAATGACTCAGAAAATTGTAAAATAATGTACATAGCAACTTTCATTCTCATAATTACACAAATATCCATCAACAGGAGAATGGATAAACAGAATGTGTTGTTATCATGCAATAAAATGCTATACATAATATAAAAGAAGAAACTACTGATATATGCAACATCATGAATAAGTTTTAAAAAGATTATGAGGGATAAAAAATATACTGACTCAATTATTTTATTTATACAATTTTTTTTTTTTTTGTCTTTTTAGGGCCGCACCTTTGGCATATGGAGGTTCCCAGGCTAGGGGTCTAATTGGAGTTGTTGCTGCCGGCCTACAACACAGCCACAGCAATGCCAGATCCAAGCTGCGTCTGTAACCTACACCACAGCTCACGGCAACGCTGGATCATTAAACTGCTGAGCAAGGCCAGGGATTGAACCCGCAACCTCGTGGTTCCTAGTTGGATTCATTTCCGCTGAGCCTTGATGGGAACTCCTGATTTATATAACTTTTAAGAAAAGATAAAAGTAATCTATGGCAACAGAAATCAGAAAGTGGTCATTTCTGTGGGTGGACAGAATTTAGGGAGGCTGACCATAAAATGGCCTGAGAAAAATTTCTGGAGTTATGTAAACGCCATCATTAAGAAAACGAAAAAACAAGGAGTTCCCATTGTAGTTCAGCAGGTTAAGAACCATACTAGTATCTATGAGGATGCAGGTTTGATCCCTGGCCTAGCTCAGTGAGTTAAGGATCCAGTGTTGCCGTAGGCTGTGGTATGGCTTGGATCCCACGTTGCATGGCTGTGACATAGGCTGGCATTTCCAGCTCTGATTCAACCCTAGCCTTGGAATTCCACATGCTGCAGACACAGCTCTAAAAGAAAAAAAAATAAACAAATAACAGCCTAGGAAAGTTTTTATAATACTTATATCTAACAAAAGACTCACACATAGAATAGTTGTATTCTGTACTGTATATGGTTCTAACTACAGTACCTATAAAATTGCTAAAATTCATCAAACCAAATGCTTAAGATATGTGATTATTATTCTCTGTAAATTACATCTCAAAATATAAATATTGACCACCTACCAAGTGCTAGATTGTATGCAACTCACTG
The DNA here is from genome assembly GCA_004024745.2 of Catagonus wagneri. Classification (NCBI taxonomy): domain Eukaryota; kingdom Metazoa; phylum Chordata; class Mammalia; order Artiodactyla; family Tayassuidae; genus Catagonus; species Catagonus wagneri. The sequence goes on along the minus strand of PVHT021183693.1, from coordinate 61,762,930 downwards.
TAGATACAGTGATGAATGAGACTCTGCTCTTATAAATTTAGAATACTTAATAACTGGACTTTTTTTAAAGTTATTCAAGGAATTACAACTCAGTTACATCCTTCTCTTTACTGTCAACATAATTAACTATTTTTTTCAATACATAATATAATGAAAATGTGCTACAAAAAGAAATTCCGAGTCCTGAGTTTTACTCACATTTAAACCTTGAGTAGCTTTGTGACTTTGAATAATCTATTTATCATTAATATCCTTATCTGCAAAACAAAGGTATCAGTCCAATATCCTTTCAAGCTTCAAATCTTTACTAACTTGTTATTACATATACTAACGATGATATCCTCTATTTACCATCAAGCTATAAACTTGGTAGAAAAACTGTTCATCGTGGAAGGAGACAGTCTCAGTTCTTGACTATATGATAAATGCTGTCACTTGCTATTCTATGATACTCCCACTGAGCCACTTCTTGTGAGCTAAACCAAGATACTGAGAGCTTGGAGAAACTGAGTTCTGACTAGATTTGCCTTTATGCAAATTCTACTTGCCTTTTTGAAATGAGTTTTTCAAGTACGTTAACTTTGAGAAAGAAAGACCAACCCAGAACTCAAACCTTTAAATAAAAGACCCCAGGCGTAGAAAAGCCTTTTTAGTTTGCCAGGTATTGAATGCTGTTTTGTTTTTGTTTTTAAGTGAATTAGTTAAGACTCAGAGATGAGAAGGAATCTAAAACCTGTATGCCCGTAAAACATTCTCTCTTGTAAACATTTAGAGAACATGCAAGAATAAATTGCTCTTTTAAGAGGTCTGCAGAGAAACATAATACATAACTTGATTTGTTGTGATTTTTTTGAATTTTGCCTTTCTCTAATATTGCTTAAACACTCTTTGGTTAGAGAAAATAAACCTCAATATTGCCAAAACTTTACACAAAGATTACTTTCCACACCCAATGCTGTTCACTTTCTTTTGGAATCTGTAGCCTCTTTTTATATCCACCCAATGCCTTTCTTTTCTTTCTGGGCACAGTCTTTGGTTTAACTTCTATCAACGCTTTTCTCTATCAGCCTATACTCATAATTTCTTAACCTTTGCATCATTCTCAACTCCTCGGTCCAATACCATTAATTAATATTTTGACTTATTCCATAAAAACTTATTGAAAAACAAATAATATGTTCTAGGTGCTGTTTAGTGCTAGGGATACAGGGGTGAAGAATATCCTTGCCATCCCGAAGCCTTATAGTATAAGAGACACAAAAAAAGAATTATAAGTGTGATTGTTCTTTAAAAGTCTTCTCCAATTCTTTTATTTTGGTCTGCGAGTGTGTGCTTATATTTACTTTTCAGTGGCCCCTGATTCAAGGTATCAAAGTACAGCAATCTTCTCTCTAAACTGCCAACTACCACTACAGTCTTTGGATTGACATGTTTCTTGCTTAAGGAATAATTTCTCAGGATTCTAAAAATATAGCACCCCAGGATCTCCCTAAGAGGCAAAAAGAAAACAACTGGGGAAAAGGAAGGATAGGTATGGTCACTATTCTATTCCTGTTGTGGTTCTCTGCTTCTAGCCTTTTTGTCTTCATTCTCCCACCCGTGTTTTCATTTAATGATTCACTGATTTACTTAAAAATATGTATTTAGTTCTTAGTATGAGCCAGAGACTATGCTAGATAAGTAACACCTAATCCATGTCAGAGGAGCTCAGAATCAAAATTACTATTTCAAGTTGTTTTGGTACAACAAACATAACTGCTTTTGCAAATCAAAAAAGTGGATTTTTGCCACTCTGTTCATACATGTGTTTTTCAATTAGATACAAAACGTTTAAAGTTTTAAAAAAAGAGATTTTTAGTAATAAGATTTGATGTCTGTGTGTACACGTGTGTATATATATATATATGAATACACAAAAGAGATTAGAAAATCATTTTTAGACAACATATTTCATGAAAAATTTAAAGTATAGATTTAAAATAGCTTCATCATACCCTCCAAAAAACCAAAATAAAAATTAGGACAATACACGGACAGGCACACACATACACATACACATACACACACACACACACACACACTCACACACACTCATTCACTTTAGAAGTGGCAATATTTTTAGTTTAATTCATAGAAGAAATGATTATTTTATTGTTATAAATAGAGCGATTCCTATTCCTCAGCAAGTATTCATTATGTTTGAATATGAATGAATTAGTTCATATTGTTACCTCCTTTAGGATAACAATTCATTCAATCAGCACTACTCTAAGAGCTAGTTACCGGTATCATCTATACTTTATAGATAAGAAACCTAAGGAAAACAGGGGTTAAAATGGATTTATTAGTTAAATACCAAGTACAAAATACCATTCAAAATAATAAAATCTGATAGAAAAGACAAAATCTGCCCCAAAGGATCTTTCATAATAGACAATTATTTTAAAACAACAAATAACAGTAAAAAGTTATGGAATGCTGTTTAAATGACATAACTTTTTTCCTGAGTAAAACTTGTCTTTGGGCATGTTTTTATCTCTGTCTTCATATTACTCTTGCCATTTCAGCCCTTCTTAATCTTTCCTTGTTTTCTTCCTTCTTTCCACAACTGAAAAGTTTGAAACGACTGCTGAAGAGCCCATATGTATTGTATGTCAAAAGGGTTCAAATACAGCATTTTAAACTTTAAAAAGCCCCCTTGCCTCCTGGAGAAATATACCATGCTGTATTCATTTGCAAGCAAAAAAGCCACTTTTTCACTTTTCTTCACCTTTCTATAATTATAAGCAGTTCTCTATTTTTTTCATTAATTGAATGTATACTTTTAAAATTATAGCAATCCTAGCTAATTTTTTTTCCATATAGCCCACACTCATTTTGTCTCATTTTGCCTTCCTCTGAGATTTCTATCCTGTGCCACCTATGGAAAGACTCCCTCTGTCCTTTGCCATTTTTTCATGGTTTCCTTATCTTCTTACACTATGTGCTCCTTGGTCCTAATCCTCTTCTTATGCCCATTACTTTTCAATGTTATTAGCCTGTATTCTTTTGACATAAATGCTTAAAAGCCACTGCCTATTTCTGTCTGTGATGCTAACTTTTCATGTCCCTGTCATAGTGACACATTAAATCTCTGACAGCAAATGTCAAAATCTCCCAAACTGCACCACAGACCAACTTCAACTAAATTGTATAAGGTATTGGCTAGTTCTGATTAAAACAACTGGCACCCCTGGGAATAAATTGCATTGATGGGATCTCAATCCAAGACACTGGCTGTCTCAAAATATAGGCCTAATTTTGCATACCATGTTAAAAACAAGTTAGGTAGTCCCTAGAATTTTGACCAACAATTTTAGTGGCTATCTACAGGCAAACAGAGGATAAGGTTGAGCAGTTCTCCTAAACATTTAAGTATTTACCACAGTTTTACAGCAAATAATAGAACTGTGATTTTAAAAAAAAGAGAAAGAAAAGGTTAGAATTTTAAAAGTAGATAAAAGGCTACTTAGTCCTTGTTCTCTACCAATTACCTACAAACTTTTGATTTTTAATTTCTAATCTCAATACACTTACCTTGGACATGATGCTCGCATCTCCCCTGTTTTTCATTCCTGTGGCATTTAAAAATGTTCTCTCTCTTTAATTACTAGTAAATATTGAATAAATTTCCTTTTGTAATAGGGATCACAACAGATTTGTACAACTTAGTGGCAGAACCTCAAGACAATCTTTTAAAACGTTTTCTGAACCTTGGTTCAAAAATAGATTTTTCTCTTCTTAACCTTTAAAATGGTTTGAAATGTAAAAGGACAAAGTGACTCTTAAATACAGTCACAGTGACATCTGCCAAAAGCTAAAAATATCTCATCGGTTTAACAGGCCAAATGTGTAGCCACCATGAAGACTTAATGTTACTGTGGATGCCCTATGATGAGTTACACGGGTAATGTGTTTGTAGAAGTACATGGTAACTCAAAGCGACACTGATAAGCTATATTTTGCTCTTTTGTTCCAGATGCAGGAAGGAAACATTTAATCCATCTGATTTGATCCAGAAAACTGTCTTAATGACATTTGGAAGGACTTAATGACATTTTCCTTGGTTTTAGCTCTACTATTCAGCCATACTTCATCTTATATGACTTTGCAGACATAGTCATCATGCCTAATCCATCAAATCCATGATTAAAACACTGAAAAAGCTGAATTTTGTAAAGTACTCTATTCCAAATAATTGTTACTAGGAATTCTCCTTCTGCTCCTTGCTGGGCCCTGATCTGTGAAGCATTTGCTTAGATTAGTGCTATCAGACTCGACTCACCCTGGGATCTGTTCTAACTGCTTTCATCCCAGGAAGTGCCACAGTGATTCAGAAGTTACCAGATGCTGCATAAAGTAACTAAGTTATAAGAACGTAGGATTCAGTGTTGCAAAGCAACTAAGAGGAAGCCATAAGCAGAGTGCTGGACAAATAACGGGCCAGTGTTATGCGTGGAAATGTGTTCCCTCAAAATTCCTATGCTGAGGTCCTAATCCCCAGTACCTCAGATGTGACCTTATTTATGAATATGATCAATACATATTTAATTAGTTAAGATGAGATCATTAGAGAGAAGAGGTCCTAATTCAACATCATAAGTGTCCTTATAAAAAGGCTGGATTTGAAACAGATACGTAACCGAGGAGAACATCATGTGAAGATGAAGGCAGTGATCAAAGTGAGGATTCTAAAAGCCAAGGAATGACAAAGATTCCCAGAAAACCATCAGCAGCTAGGGTCAAGGCAGAGATTCTCCCTCACACCCACAGGAATCAAGTCTAACAACACCATGATCTCAAACTTTTGCCCTTTAGAACTGTAAAACAACATATTTCTGTCAAGACATTCAGTTTGCAGCACTTTGTTTCAGTATCCCCAGCAAACTAACATCGGTGACCACCTTGGGAAAATGGATGGTAAACAACTGGTGTAGGTAGAGATGTCAGGAGAGAAGGACAGCCTGGTATAAAAGCCAAATAGCAGGTGCCATGGCAGAGACCCAGCCATTCTGACTGACCTTTCTTCCCTGTGGCAGGAAAAAGACTGGATCCCAGTTACCCAGAAATCAAGGCGTTCACGGGTGGAATCAAGGGGTCAGATACTGGCAAGATGATGTTATATGGTGAGACAGCAAGAGAAGGCAAAAGCAGCTGGTTCCTGTGACATGGTGGAGGACAAGAGGGCAGCAAAGTGGGACTGTGGCTACGGTCTCGAATCCATCACTTCATTATGCAGGCAGTGGAGGTCATTGGAAAAAGTAAGGAGCTGAATACTGATCAAAGCAGTATTTAAGAAGGTTTCCCTGGCAATTTATGTGCAAAACATGTAAATTTTAAAGAGATTAGATGCAGAAACTCTCCAACATTGAGCCTATTACTTAACTCTAGCTTCCTTATCTGAAAAATGGAACCAAGCATATAATAATTGGATTTTTGCAAGAATTAAATGAGACAATCCATATACAGTGCCTAATACAGTAAGTCGTTTCATAAACGTCAGAAGTTGAGTCAGATATGTACTCAGCTATAACTCACATTTTTCTTCAAATTAACTGTGGACATCAGCATTTCTTCTTGTCCATTCCTGGCTGTCACATCCTTGTAAAACCTGCAACTTATGCTTGATTTTATCTCAGCCAACGCTTACCCAGTTATTATGTAATGAATAAGTAGACATCTCAGGCATGGGTGGATTATAAAAGATGTAGAAAAGAAAGGGTGCCTGCTGAGTTATCTTCACCATACTCAATCTCTGCCATCCTCTCAACCTAAATCTGAGCTCCAGGCTGAATCCATAGCAAGAGAGTAGAAACATGTTTGTAAATTTGGGCCTCATTTGCTCTAATGAGATCTTGCTTTTCTTCAGTTTCCAGGGGAATATAAAGCACCATATGACATGATTCAGAGGAGAGATAACACCTCTTTAATATTTCTCCACATGCTGACCTATTCCAATACCTTGTACTTCTCAGGGATGAGCAGCAATACAAAGTCTAAAAGAAAAACACTCGAGAAGCCACCTCCTCCTGGGAATGTTTCAGCTTTTCAAGATTCTAGGTCATCCCTCTCCCTGGTATTTGGAGTTCATTCCCACTGGGAGAACAATCTGTTCATTCGATTTAAAAAAAAAAAGCAATTATTGTTTATTCATAATCTAATAGAAACCACATTTTTTAAAAAGTCTCATATGAAGTTTTTCCTCTTTAAATTTCATCAAGTAGAAAGAGTAAAGTGCGTCAATTTAAGTTAATTTGATTAATTTTGAGTTAAATAATTGAGCCACCTCCTGAGAAAGGCAGAATTTAACTGTTTACAAATGGCCAACTGAATGTTGTTGATAACACTGGTTAGGTCAGGGATGGATAAATTTGTTTAGGGACAGAGAGGTGTATTGTGGTGATAGGGAGACTGACCAGAAAGCATGCTTGGCCTCTGGTGACCTAGTACTTTCCTGTTACAAAGAATGGTGCTCCTTGAAATGACTGGATGGGAATTTCATCACAACCTGCCTTCAAGGGTCAGGGAACCTCCTCTTGATAAGCCTATCAGAAAGCAGTACTGGAAGATCTGAAATCGGACTTCTTAGGATCAAATGCATGTTCCTTTGGCAGAAATGACAGAGAATGTGTCTTCATGTTAGATGTGTGATTAACCAGAGGTAGGATTTCTGGAGATAAGAAATTCTTTCCCTAAATTAGCTTGTCTTACAGGCATTTCAAGTTATAACCAAGCAAGTCTTTACGGCTCTCAATCTTGCCACACTTCTGCAGCAAATGCGCAAGTTTCCTAGAATGAAAGATTATGTTCTCCAGGCTGTGGCCTCAATAAAACCACTACCCAGGAGATATCTGTACAATTTGTAGTTTGAAAGAATGAAGCAGCTTCAATATACAGTCTCAAAACCACTCATAAAGCCCTCTTCCTCTACTTTTCTTTCCCAATTTCTTATTGGAGTGTACAGATGTGTGGTGTGTATCTTCAAATACAGATGTCTCTGTATCCAGGTGTGTAAGTGTTGCATTTGTATACTTGCTGTGTGTGTCTGTATATGCACCTGTGTTTATAAATAGTGTTTTCTGGCTTCTTCCAGACAGAATTCTCTAGAAAGGTGTTGCTTTTTTCTACACTATGATGTGACAAGAGAGCACCTGATACCTTTCTGCATCTGCCATTTGAAAATTTTTCAGTAACTGCCATCTCACTCCCTGCTGCCCCATCACAGAGGCATAGCAAATGGGATTAATTTAGAAACTGAGATCAGTTTTGACACCACTTGCCTCATATTTAAAAACACTTCCAATAATCACCATCCTGGCCACTTGGTTTTCTGGAGGGCCCAGAGTTCTTTTAAAATGAGGGAGCCCTGACTTCCATGCAGTTCACAAAACCTGTATCAAATGCACGCAAAATGTAAAAGGTGGTTTGCAACTCGACAGCAATTGCTACGATTATCCTTGCATTTCCATTGGTATGAAGACTGCTGTACAAGTAGTGGGTGTACTATCACTGTTCATCTGAATACAAATCTTCACAGATAAGATTGGCAGAATTTTCCATTTGAACAGAAAAGCTAACTTCCTAAAAGGTCAAATGGTTTAAGGATGATGGGCTATGGCAGCCAGATCAAACTGGAAAACCTGTGGCTTCACAAGCTCCTACATTTCTTATTTCCCCCAAAGAGATCTTGAAGAGAAAGAAACTACTTCAAGGTGGACAAAAGTTAAAACACCCACTCTATAGGGTTCTCAAGAGGTGAGAGAGTTTGGTAGCGTAAATATGATAACAAGGGACCTTGGATAGGAAATAGCTTGAAAAAAGTGCGGTGAAAAAATTTAAAGCAGGATAAAATGATAGCAGAAGCTCAATTACTGCTTCCTTGGGATGACGGTGCAGGCCAAAGGTATCTACTATGCACACCTGGAAGACAACTCCACAGCCAAGCTTCACTACCCATGCACCATGAAGAACTTGGTAATCTAGCAGCCTGCAAAGGACCAGATGATACCGGGGTTCTCCCAGCTGGGCGTCATTGGGAAGAGTTCAAGTGGTTGGACCTGCGCCTACATATGGGATTCAACCTCATGTTCCATCAGAACAAGCCCATCGATTGGCTCCTGGACATTCTATAGGTAAAGTTCCGCAACCAGAGAAGGACACTAAGTACTGGGACCTGCAGAAGACCAACCTGCGGATCCATTTCAAGCCATCCCTCTTCCAGGACATGGGCCCTTACTCCTAGCTGGCTGGTGGGCAATATCCAGACACTGAAGGATAAAGACTCTGGGAAGCACATGCAGCAGGAAAGAAACGTAAACCCGCCTGCAGAGGTGCTAACGGGCCTGAAAATGGACTAGCACTTGCCTTTAGAGAAGGCCCACCTGCGGGAGGATTCTTCTGGGCTTTCTCGCAAGCTGCCAGAAGTTGCATCTTAAGCTGTTCTTCTTACGCAGGTGAAGCTTGGCGCCCTTCGAGGACCAGCCCTTCAGTACGTCGTGCGTGGAGGTGTGGGCTGGGCTGCCCTTTGCTAACCCCCAGGCATTCACAGAGGTCCTGCAGGAGGGTGGCTTCGCCCTGACGGCTCCTCCCGCTCCGCCCCGTTGGCCTCTCCTGAAAGCACAGCTCCTCTCCAACCAACGATTGGTCCTTGTGGGTTATTTTGGTCCAAATCATCCTGAAAGAGGCTCACTAAGCTGTGGGCTTCTGAGGGTGCAGTTCGAAGCCCTGGCGGCCTGGAGACCTGGGATATCCTATCATGGCTGCTGCTGCTCCAAGGACTGGGTGGGCGGCGCCAGCCGAGAGTTCCTGCCTGGCGCCCGGCTCCGCAGCCTGGGCTTCCTGTGGCCCCAAGTCCCAGGAGCTGGTGCTGGCTGGTGGGGCGGGGCGGGGCGGGGAGGAGGCAGTCAGCCCCGCCACGCGGTGCCCACGCCCCCTGCGCCGCCGGAAGCGGAACCTTTCACACCCGCCCGAAACCCCGTGCAGTTTAGGAGTTTTTTTCGCGGGAGCCTGCGTCTCGGTTTCCTCCAATGCTGGAGTGCATATCGTTCGGACTCTATGTGCCATGGTTTTGATTCCTGGGTACAGTTCATTTTTTCACGTAAGTCCACATATATTTCTATAAGAGCGTGACGTATTATAAGCAGTTAATGAAGAAAAAAAATTCACAGTGGTAAAACAGTATGGAAGTTTTGTGTAGGGTCTAAGAATTGCTGAAGTTCGTTTCTCTGTGTCCCGGGATGATGTATTTCTAGGTCAGTGGGCTACTTAAAGGAAAATGAAAGGTGTGATTAAAATCAGGCCAGGAGTTCCCGTCGTGGCACAGCAGAAACGAATTTGACTGGGATCCGTGAGCGCCGGTTCGATCCCCCCTGGCCTCATTCAACGGGTTAAGGATCGTGCCTTGCCCTGAGCTATAGTGTAGGTCGCAGACCCGGCTGTGGCGTAAGCTACAGCTTGGATTGGACCCCTCCTCTGGGAACCTCCATGTGCCACGCGCGGATGCGGCCCTAAAAAGAGATAAATAATAAATAAAATCAGAAGCCACGTTTTGTTAAATCTAAGGTTTTTTCACAATTGTTGAGTTTTTTCTTAATTCCCCTCCATGCGTGGTCTCAAATCATTAAGAAAATAAAAGGAACAGAAGGTTGAATATTTTTTAAAAAGCTCCGAAGTGGGGAAGGTAGAAGTTATGCTTGTTTTAATAAAGTGTTTGACTTGTGTTTTTTAAATTACATTTGCCATATTACACTGCCTCAAATGACATGAGTAATTGTAGATTATGATATTTTAGAGTCAAAGTTCATTTTTAGCCTCATTTTCTTTTTATTTTTTATTGAAGTACAATTGATTTACAATACTGTCAGTTTCAGGTGTAAAGCATAGTGATCAGTATTTTGCAGATTATATTCCAATTATAGATCATTACATGATATTGTAATACTGATATCCTGTTTTCGCTTTCTTTGGGAATATACCCAGAAATAAAATTGCTAAACTGTATGGTAGACCAGTTTTAAATTGTTTGAGGAACCTCCATATTGTTGTCTATGGCGGTTGGACCAATTTACACCCCTACAACAATGTGTGAACGCTCCCTTTCAATCACATCCTCACCTGCACCTGTTGACTCTTGTTTTCTTAATGATAGTTATTCTAACAGGTGTGAATGTGGTTTTGACCTGCTGATTGGTGATGTTGACCATTTTTTCATGTGTCTATAGGACAGTTTGATACATCGTTCTTGAAGAAATGTCTGTTTACTTCTTATGCCCATTTTTTAATGAAGTTGGCTTTCTGTTGTTATTGAGTTGACTGAATACTTCATATATTTTGCATATTCACCCTTTTTCTGATACATAGTTTGCAAAAATGTCTTCTCTGTAGGTTTGCTTCATTTTGTTTCTTTTGCTTTACAGAAGCTTTTGAGTTTGATGTATTCCATTTATTGATTTCTTCTCTTTGTGCTTTTGGCATCAGGCCTAAAAACAATGGCCAAGACCAAGACTGATGAGCTGCTTCTTTGTGTTTTCTCTTGGGGTTTTATTATATCAGATCTTTTATTTAAGTCTTTGGTCCATTTTTAAAAATTGAAATGTAGTTGATTTACAGTGTTATGTTAGTTTGAGGTATATAGCAACAGTGATTCAGTTATATATTTGTGTTTGTATTCTTTTTCAGATTTCTTTTCCTTTATAGACTATGACAAAATATTAAGTATAGTTCTATGAGTTGTGCAGTAGGTCCTTGTAGGTTATATGTTTTATATACAGTAGTGTGTATATGTTAATCCCATACTGTTCATTTATCTCCCCCCTTCCCACTTGGTAACTGTGAATTTATTTCATATGTCTGTGGATCTATTTCTGTTTTCTATCTTTTGTATCAAAAAAAGATACAAAAGTTCATTTGTATCTTTTTTTTCAGATTTCACATCTGTAATATCATATAATATTTGTCTTTTCTGGCTTACTTCATTTACTATGATAATCCCTAGGTCCATCCATATTGCTACAAATGGCATTTTGTTCATTTTTTTATGGCTGGATAATACTCTCTTATTTATATTCACGGCATTTTTTACCCATTCCTATGTTAGTGGACATTTAGGTTGTTTCCGTATCTTGGCTGTTGTAAATATTGCTGCAGTGAACTCTAGGGTGCATGTGTTCTTTGATCCAGTTTAAGGAAATTTTTGTAAGTGGTATGAGATAAGGGTCTAATATCATTGTTCTGCATTGTTCCCGTTTTCCCAGCAACACTTACTGAAGAGACTACTGTTTCCCCATTGGGTAGTCTTGACTCCCTTATTCCATGGTTTAATTGTGAATTATGTAGTCTGTTCCATTGGTTGGTGTGTTTACTTTTGTGTCAAAACTATGCTGTTTTTCTTATTATGGCTTCGTAATATAGTTTGAAATCTAGAAGCATGATACCTCTGGCTTTGTTTTTTTTTTCAGGATTTCTTTGGCTATTTGATGTCTTTTATAGTTCCACACAAATTTTAGGATTGTTCTGTTTCTGTAAAGCCTTCAGTGTTTCCATGGAAATTGAATCGAAACAGTTGATGGCTTTAGGTAACGTGGTAGTTTTAATAATATTAATTCTTCTAATGTGGGAACACGTATCTTTCCATTTCTTGTGTCTTCTATTTCTTTCAGTAAAGCTTTATACTTTTTATTGTACAGACTTTTCACTTCATTGGTAAAATTTATCGCTCATATTTTATTGTTTTATGACGTGAATGTGATAGTTTTCTTTATTTCTTTTTCAGGAGCTTCATCAGTAGTATAAAGGATTGTAATTGATTTTGTTATGTTAATTTTGTGTTCTGCCACTTAACTGATTTTATTGATTAAGCCCATCAGGGTTTTGACAGACTCTTTGGCATTTTATTTTTTGTCTTACCTAATTGCTATAGCTAGGGCTGTTAATTACTGTACAGAAAGGAATGGTGAAAGTGGACATCTATGCTTTTTTCTTGATCTAAGAAAACACATATTCCATTTCTCTCCTTTTAAGCATAATGTTAGTTGTGGGCTTGTTTTATGTGTGTTTATTTTGTTGAGGTATGTTTTTTCTATAACCAGTCTGTTAAGAGTTTTTATTATGAAAAAATGTAATATTTTTCCAAATGCTTTTCAAGATCTATTGAGATGATTATGTAATTGTTAGTTTTCTTTTTTTTATTTAATGTATTACATTTATTTAGCTGCATATGTTGAGCCACCTTTGTATCCCAGTGATTTTTTTTTTATTGTATTCTTGAACTGGGTTTCCTGATATTTTGTTGAGAACTTTGTTGAGAACTTATGTGATATTTTGTTGATGAACTTATGTTCATCAGGAATATTAATTTTATAATTCTCTTGTATCTTGTGTCAAACTAATGCTGGCCTTATAAATATGAGTTTGAAAGTATTCTTGCCTCCTTAATATTTTTGAAAAGTTTGAGGAGAATTGGTGTTAATTCTTATTTAAATGTTTGGTATAATTCTCAAGCTATTTGGTTCTGGAGTTTTCTTTGTTAAATAAATTTTTTGATTACTGATTCAATCTCTTTATAGATTATTGGTCTGTTCAGATTTTCTAGTTCTTCTGCTAGTTTAAGAGTCTTAGGTTGTGTGTTTAAGAAATGTAATATTTCTTCTAAGTTATGTAATTTGTTGACATATAATTATGCATAATACTGTCATGAATCTAGTTATTCATAGTAGCAGTTGTAACATCTCCACTGTCATTTCTGATTTGATGGGTTTTTTTTGTTTAATTTAGCCAAAGATTGGTCAATTTTGTTTAACATTTTTTAAAAAAATCTTAATTTTGTTGATTCTATTGTTTTTCTAGTCTCCATTTCACATTTTCATTCTCGTCCTTATTTTTTCCTACTTTCTGCTAACCTTGGGCTTAATTTGTTCTTTTTCTAGGATCTTGAGGTGTAAAGTTAGGTTATTTATTTGAAAGCTTTCTAATATCTTAATATATGACTTACTGCTATAAAGTTTCCTCTCAGAACTGCTTTTGTGGAGTCTCACATTTAATATGTAGCATTTTTATTTGTTTCTTTATAAGTTATTTCCCTTTTGATTTCTTCTTTGACCTAACGGTTGTTTAGAAGTGTGTTTAGTTTTTACATATTTGTAAACCTTCTCACTTTCTTCCTCTTGTTTATTTCAAGTTTCATACCATTGTGGTAAGAGAAGCAAGTTGGCATGATTTCAGTATTCTGAGGTTTATTGAGATTTGTTTGGTCTATCATATGATCTGTCCTGGATTATGAACCATGTGCAGTTGAGAAGAACCTGTATTCTGCTGCTGTTGTAAGGAATGTTCTGTATATATCAAGTTCATTCTAAAATATGGTTCAGTTCTAGTGTTTGTGGACTTTTCTGTCTGAATTAGATACTTAAGTCTCCTAAAGTTACTGTGTTGTCTATCCTTTAATATCAGTTATTAACAGCTTATTTCAGAGCTTAGGTACTGGGAATATATATACTTATGATTTCTGTATCTTCTTGATATACTGACCTCTTTATTATTGTATAGTGACCTTATTTCCTGTTACCCTTTTTTGGCCTCAATTCTAATTTATCTGATAAAACGTGGCTATGCCTTCCTTATTTTCCCTTGCATTTTCCTGGAATATCATTTTCCAGCCTTTCACTGTGAGCCTGTGTGTTTCTTTTGAGCTGAAATTAGCCTCCTTTAGCCACAGTATAGTTTGATTTTGTTTTTTCATGGATCCAGTCACTTTATGCCTTTTTTTTTTGGTTGCACCCACAACATGCAGAAGTTCTGGGGCCAGGGATCAAACCCACACCACAGCAGTTACCAATTCACAGCGACAACACTGGATCTTTAACCCATGGAGCCACAGGGAACACCACGGTTTGTGCATTTCGGTTAGTGAGTTCAGTCCATTTATATTGAAGGTGATTATTGATATGTTAGAATTACTACTGCCATTTTATCTTTTGTCTTCTAATTATTCTATGTCACCATCATATCTTTTCCTTCTGTATTTGTCTACTTTTGTTAAGTTGGTGATTTTCTCAGTCTTCCCATTTTTGTTTCATGGCTTTGCTCTAGATTTTTAACTTGTGGTTACCATAAGGTTTACATAAAATATTTTATGAATAAAATAGTCCTCTTTCTGTTGATAGCAATTTTTCTTTATTTGCCCATAAATGTTCCATCTCTTTATTTTTGCATATATTTTATTATAACATAGTTGTTTTACAACATTGTATTAGTTTCAGGTAAACAGCATAGTTTACCTCATTGTTAGACTCATTTTTTTTTTTTTTGGCAGAGTATATGCCATTATAGGTTATTACATGATATTAGGTATAATTCCCTGTGCTACGTGGTAAAATCTTCATGATTATATATTTTTATACATAATAGTTTGTATTTGTTGATTTCATCTTCCTCATTTGTCACTGCTGCCTGACCCTGTCATTCTCCTTTGGCATCCATAAATTTGTTTTTATGTCTGTGCTTATGTTTCAGTTTTGTGTATAGACTCATTTTTTTAGACTTCAAATACAAAGCATATCATATAATATTTGTCTTTTTCTGTATGATTTATATCACTTAGCATAATAGTCCCTAAGTCCATTCACCTAACTCCAAATGGCAATATTTTATTTTCTATGGATGAATAATATTCGTGTGTGTGTGTGTGTGTGTGTGAATGTGTATCACATCTTCCTAACCCACTCATCTGTTTGGGACACTTGAGTAGCTTAGATGTCTTGGTTGTTGAAAATAGTGCTACAGTGAACATTGAGGAAGCATGTATATTTTCAAATTACTTTTTTCATTTTTCAAATATATACCTAAGAGTGGAATTGCTGGATCCTATGGTAGCTCTTTTTATTTTTTTAAGGAACTTTCATACTGGTTTCCATACTGGCTGTACCATTTTATGTTCGCACCAGCAGCGTACAAGGGATCCCTTCACTCCATGTCTTCACCAGCATTTGTTATTTGTAGACTATTTTATAATAGCCATTCTTACAGGTGTGAGATGATACCTTACTGTAATTTTGATTTTCATTTCTCTAATAATTAGCAACATTGAGCATCTTTTCATGTGCCTGTTAGCCATCTGTATGTCTTCTTAGAAAAAATGTCTATTCAAGTCTTCTGCCTATTTTTTCATCGGATTTTTTTGATATTGAATTATATGAATGTTTGCATATTTGAATATTAACCCTATGTCAGTTGCATCATTTACAAATATTTGCTCCCATTCCTTAGGTTGTCATTTCATTTTGTTGCTGGTTTCTATTGCTTTACAAAAATGCTTTAACAAGGCAAGGTTTATTTATTTTTGATTTTATATCTTTTGCTTTGGAAGGCTGATTCAAGAAAATATTACTGTGATTTATGTTAAAAATTATGTGGCCTGTGCTCTCTTCTAGGATTTTTATGGTGTCATATCTTATATTTAGGTCATTAAACCATGTATATGGTATGAGGGAATGTTTTATTTTCATTGATTTGCATGTAGTTTTTCCAGCACCACTTATTGAAAAGACTTATGTTTTCTCCATTGTATATTCTTGACTTTTTTGTCAAAAATTGACCATAGATTCATGGGTTTATTTCTGGGGTCTTTAATTCTATTACATTGACCTATGTGTCTCTCTGTGCCAACACCATACTGTTTTGATTATTGTAGCTTTGTAGTATATCATGACATCTGGAAGAGTTATACTTTCAGCTTTCTTCTTTTCCCTCAGGATTACATGGCAATTTTTGGCCTTTTGTGGCTGAATATAAATTGTAGGATCATTTGCTATAGTTCTGTGAAAAATGTCCTGGGTATTTTGTTAGGGATTTCATTAAATCACAGATTGCTTTGGGTAGTATGGCCATTTCACTCAGATTGATTTTTCCAATCCAGGAACACAGGATTTTTCTAATCCAAGGGCACAGGAATCATCTTTGAATCATCTTCAGTTTCCTTTATCAGTACTTTTTAGTCTTCAGAGTAAAGGTCTTTCATGTCTTTGGCTAAGTTTATTCCTAGGTGTTTTTTTTTTTTTTTTATGTGATTATAAGCAGGATTTTTTTTAACTTTCTTTTTCTGATATTTCATCATTAATGTAAAGAACCACAGCAAATTTCTGTATATTAATATTAAATTTGTATCCTCTTACTTTGCTGAATTCATTTATTAGCTCTAATTAGTTTTTTTGGGGGGCTATTTTCAGATACTCTGTAAAGAGTATCATATCTGTAAATACTGACAGTTTTATCTCTTCCCTTCTAGTTTGTATAGACTTTATTTCTTATTCTTGTGTGATGGCTGTGGTTAGGACTTTCAATACTATGTTAGAGACAATGAGAGTGGGCATCCTTATTGTTCTTGAATTTAGCAGGAAGGGTTTCAGCTTTTCACCATTGAGTATTATAATGTTATGTTGGCCTTTATTATATTGAGGTATGTTTCGTCTGTATCTACCTTGGCGAGAATTTTTTCTCATGAATGAATGTTGAATTTTGTCACATGTTTTTTATGCATCTGTATAGAGATCATATGGATTTTTCTTTCTTTTTGATAATGTATTGTATTACAGTGACTGCTTTGCAAATGTTGGACCATCCTGATAACTCTGGAATGAATCCAGTTTGATCATAGTGTATGACATTTTTATGTATAGTTGGATTATGTCTGCCAGTATTTTGTTGGGTTTTTTTTTAACATCTATATTCATCAAAGATATTGGCCTATAATTTTCTTTTTTGTAGTATATTTGTCCGGTTTTTATATCAGGATTATGGTGTTCCACTCGCTTCAGTCTATGGAATATTTTTAAAAGGATAGGCACAAATTCTTTATATGTTTGGTAGAATTTCCAGGGAAGTAGTACTGTACTGGACCTTTGTTTGCAGGGTTTTATTGTTTTAATTACAGATTCTGTCTCCCTTCTTGTAATTGATTTGTTCAAATTTTTTTACTTCTTGTTCAGTCATAGCAGCTTTAAGTTTCCAGAAATTTGTCCATTTATCATAGGTTGTCCAAACTGTTGGCAGGTAACTGTTCATTTTACTCTTTTATGATTTTTCTATCTCTGTTGCATCAGGTAGTATTTCTCTCTTTTTCATTTCTCATTTTGTTTATTTGGGTGCTCCCTTTTCCTCATGGTGAGCTTGGCTGAAGATGTCGATTTTATGTATCTTTTAAAAAAATAGCTCCAGGTTTCATTGATCTTTTCTATTTTTTGATCTCTATTTCCTCTCTGATCCTTATTTCCTTTTTTCCTACTTACTTTGGGCTTTGTTTTTGCTTCTGTATCTTATTCTTTAGATGGCAATAGTATTTAAAGAGAAATAGTACTTTAAAAAGAGTTTGTTCATTTGAGATTTTTCTTATTTCTTGAAGGTCTGTATGGCCATAAACATCTCTCTTAGAACTACTTTTGCTGCATCCTATAGAATTTTGTAAAGTTGTGTTTTCATTTCCATTTATCTTGAGGTATTTACAGATTTTCTCTTTTATTTCTTGTTGACCGTTTTTTAAAATGTGATATTGTTTAGTGTCTGTTTGTTTTTCCCATTTTTCTTTCTGTAGTTGATTTCTCTTTTAAATACTATTGTCAGAAAAGATACTTGAAAATTCTATTCTCAAAGTTGTTGAGGCTTGTTTTGTGACCCAGTTTTTGTTCTGTCCTGGAGAATGTTCCATGCCACTTGGAAAGAATGCGTATTCTTTTTTTTTTTTTTTTTTTTTGGATGTAGTATCCTATAGATTTCAATTAAGCCCAGCTGGTCTATTGTGTCATATAAGACCTCTGTTGCCTTACTGATTTTTTTCCTGTGTGGATGGTCTGTCCTTTGATGTCAGTGTCATTAAGGTCTCCTACTATTACTGTATTACTGTCAGTTTCTCCCTTTATGTCTCTTAGTATTTGCTTTACGTATTTAAGGGCTCATATATGCTTAATGTATTTGGTGTGTTATGTTAATTAATACAACAAATTCTTCTTGTAGTGCTCCTTTTATCATTTTATGTCTCTTTGTCTTTCATGTAGCTTTTATTTTAAAGTCTAATTTGTCTTACGTGAGAATTGCTATCTTTTTTTTATCCTTTCTATTTGCATAATGTATTTTCCTTCCCTTTGTCTCTCTTTTGCTCTGAAGTAAGTCTGTTACAAGCACAGTATTGAACGATAATGTTTTTTTCTTAATCCAAGAAACCACCCATGTCTTATGATCAGAACATTTAGTCCATTGACATTCAAAGTAATTATTAAGAGTTACATATTTATTTCCATTTTATTCCTTGTTTTCCACTTGTTCTTACAGTCCTTTTTTATTCACATCTTTTTTTTTTCTGCTATAGTTTGATTGTTTTCTTTTGTAGTCTGCTTGAGTTCCTTTCTTTTTGGCTGTTGTAGGTTTTTGACTTATGGCTACCGTAGGTTCCTGTATGTTAACCCATAATTATATCTAATTGCTTTAAATTGGTAATTGAGTAAGTTCAGACACAAAGATCTACACTTTTTGCTCCTATCCCCAGAACTTTGTGTTTTGGATAACCTATTTTGCATCTTCATGCTTATCATTTTACTGTTTATTGTAGTTAGAGGCACGTTTACATTTGTGTGTGTGTGTGGGATCTTAATCTATGTACTGGCTTATTTAAATGATCTTCAGTTGTTACTTTATATTTACCTTTCCATTGAGATTTTCCTTTTCCTATAGAATTTTTCTTTTTTTTTTTCTGTTTAGAGAAGGCCCTTCAACATTTCTTTTAGAGTATGTTTATTTTTGCTGAATTATTTTAGTTTTTGCTTGTTTGAGAAATTTTTTTTATCTCTCCTTTTCTTCATGAAACTCTTGCTGAGTGTGGTATCTTAGGTTGCAGCTTTTTTCTCTTTCATGAATTTGAGTATATCATGCCGCTCCCTTCTGGCCAGCAACATTTCTGCAGAGAAATAAGCTGACAGCTTTATGCGAATTCCCTTGTACATAACTTTGTTTTTCTCCTGCTGATTTAGAATCCTCTCTTTATCTTTCATTATTGCCACCTTTATTGTGACATGTCTTGGTGTGGATCTGTTTGGGTTCATCTTATTTGAGCCCTCTATGCTTCCACTATCTGGGTATCTGTTTCTTTCTTGAGGTCTGAAAATATTTCAGCTCTAATTTCTTAAATATATTTTCAATCCCCTTCTCTCTCTTTTATCCTTCTGGAACCCCTACTATATGTCAGTTGGCACATTTTGTATTATCCCATAGATCTTGCATGCTGATTTCTTTTTTTTTTTAATTGTCTGCTGTTCTGATTGAGTTGCATTATTTTATATTCCAGATCACTTGTTTGTTCTTCAGTGTTATGTAATCCGCTATTTGCTGCTTCTAGGTTGATTTTTATCTCAACAGTTGAATTATCTACTTTTGTTTGGGTTATCTTTACAGCTTCTAGTTCTTCTTAAATGTTTTACATTTATATTGATAATTTTTCTTAATGTAGTATTTATAGTACTACCTTTTTTGAATTAATTACCTGGTAGACTGTTTCTGTCTTTCATTATTTCTCAGGGATTTCCTTTTCCTTTTTTAATTGAGTAGTTCCTTTTTTTTTTTTTTTTTTTTTGAGGACTGCACATAGAACATATGGAAGTTCCCAGGCTAGGGTCGAATTGGAGCTGTAGCTGTTGGCCTACACCACAGCCACAGCAACACACAATCCAAACACATCTGTGGACTACCCCACAGCTCACAGCAATGCTGGATTCTTAACCCACTGAGCAGGGCCAGGGGTTGAACCCATGTCCTCATGGATACTAGTCAGGTTCATTACTGCTGAGTCACAGCAGGAACTCACCCGGTACCTTTTCATTTTACTTAACTTTCTCTGTCTCTGTGAATTTATGATAAAACATTATCATTTGAGGTCTTGAAGGGGTGCTTTTATGTAGCAACATCTGTGTAGAGTGTGTGTGTATGTGTGTTTGTGTGTGTACCCAATATATTTGGTGCAAGGGCTGGTTTTGATGTGGATGTCAATCATATCTTTCCTCAGGATATGCCTGGCTGTTATTACCATGCTAGGGGATGTGGTTAGTGTAGGATCTAAAACATACACAGGATATGTGGCATAACTTCCTCTCTGTTCTGTGGCTGTAGCCATCCAATGAGGTGTAGAGTCTGCTACATAGTGCTAGAGCAAAAATCTTGAGGGCTGGGCTCAAGCTGGCTCTGTATACTTTAGTGTGTGTTTTTCCTTCTCTCCATAATGAGGCCTTTGCCCCAAAGGAAGTGCTGAAATATATGGCAGTCATGCACTTTTAAATGTCCAGTGCATACCTGTGCAGGTGTCCTTGGTTCTGCTCTGAAACAGCCCAAGGTGACTGCCCTTTCTCTGTTGGGATTATCCCAGATCAGGGCTGTGGTGTGGAGTAGGTGAGGTTGGATTGTTCATTTGTTTGGGGGCTGGGGTATTTTTATTGCCTGTAGTAACTGAAGCAGCTGTTCTGCTATCATAGATCTGGTCTGTTGCTGGAGTGCTGATATAGCTAGCACCAGCACTGTCTGCTACTGCCCCACCTGGACCATACCCCAGGCTATAGGCTGTTTCTGTGTAACAAGATGAGTCTTTCCCCAGGACCTTGTTGGCCCAAATCCTATACCAAGCTGTGGTGTGAAGTGAGTGGGACTGGATTGTTTGCTCAACTTGAATTCAAGAGAGCAGTGAGGGGGCAGCCACCAGCACAGAATTCTCTCCACTCTGTTTGTTGGCAAGGAAGCACCACACACACTCTTTGCATGTAGAGTAGTTTTCTCCAGCCCTTCTCTTTTTCTCAGTGATTCTTTCAGAAGCCAAAGATGCTGTCTTCTTCACATAGGACCCCAGGACTCAGATGCCCAGACTGTGGTTGTATCCATTTGCTCCCCAGCATAGGGGTCTTACCATGTGGTCCTTTTCTTCATTTTGAGATCCCTCCTAGGGGCAGTGGTCCTGACCCTGTGCTTTTTTTTTTTTCCTGTCTTATCTGGTTGTATGGAAATCTTTCTTGCACCTTTGGTTGTATAGACATTCTTTTGCAAGTTTCAAGTTAGTTTTCTGAGAGAATTTTTCATGTATGGATGTATTTTTGATATGTTTGTAGTGGGGGAGGTGAGCTCTACATCTTCCTATTTTCCCATCTTGATCCAACCACTCCCTCGCCCCAGATTCTTTATTCTATCCCAGCTCTGCCCAATGCTCGCTGTATGATTCTGAGCAAGTCCTGGCCTCTTTTTGGTAAGAAAGTTGGGCATGAGTGTTTTTGTGTATGTCTTTCTCAAAAAGATTGGAGAGAGAGTTGGGAAGATAAGAAAACTTTCAATTGGTGCATTCAGCCAAGGAGTTCAACAATAGAACATTAATTTTTATTTTAATAATGTGATTTTTAATTGAATACTTTGGTAGTGCTGCACTAAATTGGATCCGTTATTTAAAATTACATTAAGAATGATCATCCCCTTTCTACAACTAATGCCACCCACACTCCCAAATAACATGTTACCCATTTGGGAAAATGCAGAATTAAAATTACTATTCCTTGAGAGACTCTTCAGCAAAACAAGATAAGTATCAATATACTAGAAAGTTATTGTTTTACAGTAAACAAAAATACAATTGAAATATAGCTTTTTTTAATACACTGTGGCAGTGATCTCTCACTGACCACTGAATTCTATTACATTTTCTTCTCCAGTAATAGTATTGTAACTAGGAACCTCCCCTTGTAGCTAGCTTGTATGACTATTTCTCGCCAATAGATATGAGACAGTGTTATGCGGGTCACTGTGAGACCAAGGCTATTAGAAAATGTGGTGTGTCTCTTCCGTGATTGCTTTTTTTTATTTTTCTGGCTGGATATTTATTATGACATGACTCTATGGGATGCTGAAAAAACAAGGTAAAGGGAACCTGGTCCCTTAATGAATACTTGGAGTAGGATTTTTCTGCTCACCTGAATACCTATCCAGGCATGTCTACTGTGTTACTATTGAAATTTAGGCATCTGCTATTACAATCTAACATGCCCTGCCTATTACACATTCCTCTTTAGTTGGGTGATATTTCTTAATAAATGTAAAAAGGAGGAAATAGCCATCGGTGGAGTGTCTGTTTCTTCTGAGATTTTCAGGAAGGACCAGCTTTGTATAGGGAGAGGTAGCAGGTATTAGCAGCTTAACATTGTTAGTTGTTGAAAGTCCAAGATTTAGAAGATTATAATCTTTACATGCTCATAACCACTTTTTGGAAATAGTAACTATTTTGACCCCCCCCCGAAGAAAAAGATGAAGAAAGAAAAATGTAATGCAGGTTTGTAAGTAGCAAAATTAATCCAAATGTAAATGAGTGAGTAGAATGGATAGATGGTTAGATTCATGAAAAGAGAGAAGTCCAGGGTATGAGTAAGGATGCAAGAGGACCAGGTCTTTTCTCAACTTAGAATTATAATTGATGCAATAATGGTGCATCTCCCCATGGGGTAGCAAGAAGAATATGGAATTCAGAATCAGATAGATGGCAAATGGTATTTGTTGAACAATCACAATATGTCATGCACTGCACTTCATATTTTCACATACAATTTATACTTTCATATGCATGATTTCATAAAAACCCTGCAAGGAAAAAAATATGCCATTCACTTTTTATGGTGAGAGATGACCGAAGCTCAGTTTCACCGTCCCTAAATTAGGTATGTGACTGAGGCAAAATCAGGTGTTTATATTTTTTTTTCTAATTACATTATTCAAATTTTACTATTTATGGGAACTTGGTAGATAATTAACCTTAACATAATGACGTATACATATTTACTTACATTGTTAAGATTTAAAGCGATTATTGTCATCAGTACACTAAATTTTACTGTAATCTAGAAATATCAGGCCTCCTGTATTTCATAAGAGTATTTTGGGTTAGGCAATACTATTTGGATTTTAAGAGGGGTAGAGGGAGTAGAAAATAGTAAGGAAAATAAGTCTGCCCTCCAGACACGCTGGTCTTGCTGGTTTTCTGGAACTCAGTTGCTGCATTGCCTCCAAGTCCTATTCTCTTCCATCTTCAATCTATGTTCTTGATTTTCTATATAGCCTTCACCCTCACCTTTGTATCAAAATATTTATCTATTTTTGTTGTTCCTCTGTGGCCATGTTCAAAAGTAAAGTAAAATCAGCTGTTCTCACAAGTTAAATTGCGTTAGTTGGGTGATACTGTATTACTATTCAATTACTTTTTAGAAGCTATGTCTTAAGCATAAGAGTTATTATAAAGAAGATATTTCAGGTACCAATGAGGGCTTTGAGGAGCATGTTTTGAAACTAGTATGTTATCTATAACTGATAATAAGTACAGTTATTATGTATTGACCACCTAACATGCATGTACCAGGCCCTATACCGTTTTACAAGAATTATCTCATTTAATGTAAATGAAGTAAAGTGAAGGAACTGGAGAGGTCAGGTAGCTTGCCTAAGTCACATATTTTGTGAGAGCAGTGCTGAATTTTCAATCCAGTCTGTCTTCTAAAACTGAGCTCTAAACCACCAGGGTTCATTGTATATTTTGTACATAAGCTGAGTTAGTTTTAGGTCGCGGGATTAAAAATGGGCCTTTCGAATATTTAAGCATAGAGAAACATTACTTGGAGTGGAAAAGGGGGTGGGAGACTTGGGTATAGATTCTTAAATCTAGCAAATAAACCCTAAATAGCAATAAAATATTGATGCTTAAGTATCTGAACACTAAGAACTTCTGTGAAGTTAAATAAGATGTCCAAAGGGACAACAATAAAGCAATGCGTTGATAATGAAATTTAAAGACATATCAGGTCTTTAAGATATAGGTGTCAAAATGTAGGAACAATGCTGTGTTCTGAAGGAATGCCACCTTGTGGTTACTTATAATTCAATGTAAAGAGAAACACTGCCTCTGCTTTCAAAAGGAACAAAGATGCCCACTGGAGTTGGGATGCCCAGATCAAAGAAATGTACTTTTTAAGGCATCTACATGTGTAGAATATTAGTAGCAGGGAGTTCATGCGTCAATATTTGGAAGTAAAACCAAACCAAAAACCCTATACATTTTTTTAAATTGAAGTATAGTTAGTGTACAATACTATGTTTCAGGTGTACAGCAAAATGCTTCTCAATTTTTATAGATAATATTCCATTTAAAGTTATTATAAAATAGTGGATATATTCTCTGTGCTATATAATGTATCCTTATAGCTTATTTATTTTATACATAGTAGTTTGTACCTCTTAATCCCCTAACTCTATGTATATTTTTTTGCCTTGGGAGACACATGCAATAAAAATACATTGCTACAATTTATGTCAAAGAGTGTTTTGCCTGTATTTTTATCTAGGAATTTTGTGGTTTCTGGTCTTACACTTAAAAGTCTTTAAGCCACCTTGAGTTTACTTTTGTGTATGTAATTAGAGAATGTTCTAGTTTCTTTTACATGTAGCTAGTAGCTGTCCAGTTTTCCCACCATCACTTAAGACTATCTCTTCCCCATTGCATATGCTTGTCTCCTTCGTCATAGGTTAATTGACCATAAGGGTATATGTTTATTTCTAGGCACTTTGTTCTGTTTCATGGATCTATTTGTCTTGTTTAAATGCCAGTACTGTACTGTTTTGATGGCTGTAACGTTGTAGTATAGTCTGAAATCAGGGAGCATGATTCTTCAGTTCTGTTCTTTCTCAAGATTGTTTTGATTATTCAGGGTCTTTTGTGTGTATAAAAAAATTTTTAATTTATTTGTTCTAGTTCTATGAAAAATGCCCTTGGCATTTTGATTGGGATTGCATTGAATCTGTATATTGTTTTAGATAGTATGGTTATTTTAATAATATTAATGCTTCTAATCCATGAACACAGCTTATCTTTCCACCTGTTTGTGTTGTCTTCAACTCCTTTCACTCTTGTTTTATAGTTTTCCTATTATAGGTCTTTTACCTTGCTAGGTAAGTTTATTCTTAGGTATTTGAATCTTTTTGATATAATTGTAAATGGGATTTTTTCCAAAATTTCTCTTTCTGATAGAAATGCAACAGATTTCTATACATTGATTTTTACATCCTGCAATTTTATGAGATTCATTGATGAGCTCCAGAAGTCTTTGGTGTTACCTTTAGAATTGTATGGTATCATGTCATCTGCAAACAGTGACAGTTTTACTTATTCATTTCCAATTTGGATGCCTTTCCTTTCTTCCTCTTTTTTAATTACTGTGGCTAGGACTTCCAAAACTGTGTTGAATAAAAATGGTGAGTAGGCATCCTTGTTTTGTTCCTGATCATGGGAGAAATGTGTTCAGCTTTTCACTGTACGGTGTGGTGGTAGTTGTAGGTTTGTCATAAATAGCCTTTATTATGTTGAGGCATGTTCCTTCTGTGCCCACTTTCTGGAGAGTTTTTTTTAATCGTAAGTGGATGTTGAATTTTGTCCAGATCTTTTTCTGTGTCTATTGAGATGATCATATGACTTTTATTTTTCAGTTTGTTAATGTAGTGTATCATATGTATAAATTCGCAGATACTGAAAAATCCTTGCATTCCTGGGATAAATTCCACTTGGATCATAGTGTGTGATTCTTTTGATGTATTGTCAGGTTTGTTTTGCTAATATTTTATCGAGAATTTTTGCATCTGTGTTTATCAGTGATACCTGGCCTGCATTTTTCTTGTGGCGTCCTTTTCTGGTTTTGATATCAGGGTGATACTGGTCTTGTGGCTTGAGTTTGGAAGCACTCATTACTCTATAACTCTTTTGGAGTAGTTTGAGAAAGATAAATGAACTCTACTATAAATATTCAGTAGAATTTATGTGTGATCTGAAGCCATCTTCTCCTGTACTGTTGTTTGTTGGGAGTTTTTAAATTACTGATTTCACTTTAATTACTGGTAGTTTGTTCATATTTTCTATTTCTTCTTTGTTCAATCTTGGAAGGTTGTTCCTTTCTAACTATTTGTCCATTTCTTGTAGGGTGTCAGTTTTACTGGTGTATAGTGAGAATTTTCTTCATGAACCTTTGTATTTCTGTAGCGTTGGTTGTAATTTCTCCTTTTTCATTTCTGATTTTATTGATTTGGGCCCTCTCCCTTTTCATATTTCATCAGTCTGGCTAAAAGCTTATCAGTTTTGTTGACCGTTTCAAATAATTAGCTATTCATTTTATTTTTTTATCTTTTCTATTATTTATTTTGTGTTCTTATCTTTATGATTGCTTTCCTTCTACTGACTTTAGGTTTTGTTGGTTCTTCTGTCACTAGTGGCTTTAAATGTAAAGTTAGGTTGTTTCTTTGAGAATTTTCTTGTTTCTTTTTTCTTTTAAGGGCCACAGCTGGGGCATATGGAAGTTCCTGGGCTAGGGATTGAATCGGAACTGGAGCCTACATCACAGCCACAGCAATGCTAGATGAGAGCTATATCCATGACCTATGCCACAACTTGTGGCAGTGCCCATCCTTAACCTACTGAGAGAGGCCAGGGATCAAGTCTACATTCTCAGGGAGATGATGGTGGATTCTTAACCTGCTTAGCCACAGTGGGACCTCCTTTTCTTGTTTCTTGAAGTAAGCTTGTACCACTGTATCCCTTTTAAAATGACTTTTGCTGCACCCCATCAATTTTGGATCATCATGTTTTAATTTTCATTTGTTTTTAGGTATTTTTCTTTTCTTTTCTCTTTTCAGGGCTGCACCTGTGGCATAGGGAAGTTCCCAGGCTAGGGGTTGAATTGGAGCTACAGCTGGGAGCCTATGCCACAGCCACAGCAACGCTGGATCCTAGTCACATCTGTATCTCCTTTTTGTATCCATTCACTCACTCCAAGTATTGTGATTAGAGCAGTTAGTCTATTTACATTTAAAATAATTATTGGTGTGGATGTTATCACCATTTTGTTAATTGTTTAGGAGTTGTTTTGTAGATTCCTTTTTTCTGTTGTTCTCTTGTGATTTGATGACAGATTTTAGTGCTCTTTGGATTGCTTTCTGTGGATGTGTGTCTATTGCAGGTTTTTGGTTCATGGTTACCAGGAGTGGTGTGTATATGTGATTGTTTTATGTTGATGTATTAATTTCAAATGCATCTCAACAACTGCATTTGTATACTTCACCCTTCATGTCCTATTTTAGATAAAATTGTTTTTTGTATCCCTTAACTATTTATTGTGGATCAGAGCTTCAGCTGAGGCCTGTACCACAGCAATACTGGATCCGAGTGGCATCTGCAACTCTGAGCAAGGCTAGGGATCAAACCCACATTCTCATCAAGACTATGTTGGGTTCTTAACCCAGTGAGGCACAATGGGAACTCCTCCCTTGTTGTTTTTATCTTTAATTTTTGTCATTTTAATTACATTGTCTCTTTGTGTGTTCCTCTTTGTGTTAGTCTTGTATGGGACTCTCTATGCTTCTTTTATTTGATGCCAATTTCCTTTCCTAGATTAGGGAATTTTTTCAGCTAATATGTTTTCAATTATATTCTCAGTCTCTTCCTTTCTCTTCTCCTCCTGGGACCCTCTAATGCAAATATTAGTGAGTTTGAGGTTGTCCAAGAGATCTCCTAAATTATTCTAATTTCTTTTCTTTCTTTTTTCTCTTCAGCATTAGTGATTTCTGCTACTCTGTCTTCCAGCTCACTAAGATTCATTCTCTGTATTATTTAGTTTCCTATTGATTCCTTCTAGTGTATTTTTCATTTCAGTTATTGTATTATTCACCTCTGGTTGGTTGTTCTTTTTATTTTCTAACTTCTGTTAAAAACTTCTAACCTCTCTTGAATTCTTTGATAATCTTTAAGATCACTATTGAACTCTTTCTCAGGTAGTGGATTGCCTATCTGCACCTCACCTATTTCTTCTTCTGGAATTATATCTTGTTCATTCATTTGGAACATGCTCCTCTATCACTTCGTTTTGCCTAGCTTGTTTTTACTTTTATTTTATTTTATTTTTGCTTTTTAGGGCTGCACCTACATCATATGGAAGGTCCTAGGCTGGGGGTCAAATCAGAGCTACAGCCACCAGCCCATGCCACAGCCACAGCAATGTGGGATCCCAGCTGCATCTGTGACCCACACCACAGCTCACGGCAGTGCCAGATCCTTAACCCACTGAGCGGGACCAGGGATCAAACCCACCTCCTCATGGATCCTAGTCAGGGACATTAACTGCTAAGCCATAAAGGGAACTCCCTGTTTTTACTTTTATGTATATGATACGTTATTTATGTTTCCCAACCTTGAAGAAGTGATCTTCTGTAAGAGACATCCTGTGCAACCAAGCAATGCACTTCCTCTTGTTACTGTATACAGTATTGGTCCCCTCTATGAGGGCTGTGTGGGTCTTTCTGTTGCAGTGGGCTAACTATGTATATAGTTTGGTAGACTTGTTTGGCCCTTAGTCTGTTTCATAGCCAGGTCCTTGTGTGAAGTCTGCTGGACACTGGTTGATGGGACAAGGTTGGTGGGATTGGGTAGCAAGGTGGCTGACTGTGAAATCTGGGGGCAGGGGGGTGGGGGCTGAGACTCTACCTACTTTACTGGTAGGTAGAGTCTGGGTCCTGGAGACAAGGACTGTTGCCTGCTCACTGGTGGGCGAAACCAGGTCCTGGGATTAGTGTCAGCCTGCTGGTGGGCACAGCTGGCTCCTAGAGTCTGATTGCAGGTCCCAGGGGTCCGGAGCAGGTGTCAGATCACTGCTGGGTAGAGCCGGTTTGTTGCTGACACAGTTTACTGCTGGGCTTGTCTTGAGTCTGTGTTCGCCTGTTAGTGGGTAAGGCCTGGGCCCACCCTGCCCCAGGGCAAGGTCTTGCTTACTGATGGGAATGTCAGGATTGCGGTTTCCTTATGACTGATGTCTGTCCACTGGTGAGTGGAGCTGGGCCCAAGGCTGGAGCAGTCTCACTGGTGGGCAACTCCATGGCCCAGCCAGTCCCAAGGCAGGGTCTGGCCTACTGGTGTGTAGGTTGTATCTTCAGATACAGATTGCAGTTTCTTTGTGGCTGCTGTCTGCCTGCTGGTAAGTGGAGCAGGGCCTGAATCTAGAGCAGCCTTGCATTTGGGTATGGCTGCATCCTATGGGTTATAGAGCTGGTGCCTTCTCACTAGTGGCTGGGGGACCCTTGGGGTCTCGGGTCTAGTGCCTGTGCAGTAGTTTGTAGCCTGTATGCTGGACCTTCTGGTGATCAGGGCCATGTCCAAAGGCAACTGTGGGCTTAGCAAGTCATAAAGCACTTTGTCTTCTGGTTGATGGGGCTGTGTCCATGCCCAGTTAGTTGTTTGGCCTTGGGCATCTCAGCACTGGCCCCAGGATGGACCTGGCTTCTGGTGCTAATAAGCTAGAGGGAAGATTCCAAAATGACTCTGAGTACCAGTGTCCATGTGGTAGAACAAACTCCCAAAAATATCTGCCACCAGTGTCTGTGTCCCTAGGGTGAGCTGAAATTGCCTTCTCCCTCTTAGGGAGATGCCCCAGGATAGAGGAGGATTAGGTAGCCCAGGGAGCTATCACATTACTGCTTCTGGCCAGAATTCCAGAGCATGTGAGATTTTGTGTGCATCTCTTAAGAGTAAAGTCTCATAGAGAACAGACTTGTGGTTGCCAAGGGAGAGTGGGGAGGGAGGAGTGGGATGGACGGGGAGTTTGGGGTTAGTAGATGCAAACTAATACATTTAAAGTGGATAAATAATAAGATCTTACTGTATAGCACAGGAAACTATATCAAATCTCCTGGGGCAGACTGTGATGGAAAATAATAGAAAAAAAAAGTGTGTGTGTATATCTGAGTCATTTTGCTGTGTAGCAGAAATTGGCACAACATTGTAAATCAACTATACTTCCATAAAAAATTTTTATGTAAATAAATAAGTGAAGATGGACCCTGAGCCAGATCAAATAGGGGCTGAACAAGATGATTGCTCAGAGACAACCTGGAAACTAACCCCACTCCCATAAAACCTGAGATTGCAAGCCATGAGGCAGAGCGGTTCTCCTGGTTCCCTTACTCTGCTGCTCTCTCCCTTCCCAATAGTCTTTTGCTATGTCAGGAAAAAAAAGAGTGAAGTCTCTGTTTCCTTCAGACCTTTGGGATTCCTGAAATTAAGCCCTTCTGGCCTTCAAAGCCAAATGCTTTGAGGGCTTGTCTTCTCAGTGCAGGTCTTCTGGTCTAGGGAGCCTGACATGGGGCCCAGAAAGCCTTAGGATTATTCTGCTGTTTGTAAATCGCCTACTTGGGTGTATGGAATTTGACCTTAGAGCAACTCCTCCCCTTCTACCTACCTCACTGTGGTTCCTTCTTTATATCTTTAGTTGTAGGAGATCTTTTTTCATCTGTTCTGGTTTTTTTCAACAGTGGTTGTTCTGCAGATAGTTGTGATTTTGGTGCACCTGAAACATAGTTGAGCTCAGGGTCTTTCTACTCCACCATCTTATGCAGTAATCAGGGAGTAAATATTGTTGATAGTATGCTATCTGTCTTTAAAAAGACCTCATGTTTACTCGTTAAGCAGGAATTGGATGTTTCAGCTTTGCAGTTTTTTTGGAGCCCACCCTGTACGTTTTTATTTGATTTGCATAAAGGGTATTATACAGAATAGATATATAGTATTTAGGTTAAAATAGGGAATAAAAGCAGCCCTGCAAAGGTTGGGGCAAAGGAATATAAACCTCTGAGCTAGAAATGACAAGTTAAAAATAAAACTTTTCACATTATTAAGACTACTTTGATGGGTAATAAAGAAAGGTAACAGTATTTAGAATGGTCAGGAATAGAAGTATCTTTTTAGTATTGGTTCAATTTTATGTTTTTTCCTCTCCTTTGCAAAAGTGGTTAAAGTTTGGACAGTGATTCCACAATACTTCGTTATATACATGTTAAAGTTTGGATGGTGATTACAATACTTCATTTTATGACCTTTGTTTTCTTTCCATGAAAAACTTTGATTCTTATTATTCCTAGAGGACCTAGAGTCTATAAGTATATAACTTTAATACTGTACATATATATTTATAGAATGCTGGACAGTCGTACCACTAGAGACAATTAAAGACAGATTCAGTACAGAGAAATAGGGAAGTATTAGGAGCTTGGTAACCTGAGCCAAGAAAGACCTAACGATTAGTGGAAAATATCTGTCATCTCTGCTTTGCAAGTGAATAAGAGTAGAGGGGCTATCCAGATAGGACATTAAAACATAACATATAATAAACCAATAATTGTAAATATACAGTTATTCCTCCCACTAAATTGTAAGCACCTTGAGGGCAGGCACTCCATGTTGGTTATGTGTGTGTCCTTAATATCTGGTTCTTAGTCAAATGCTTGCATTGAATAGAAACTTGGTAATGTGTGTGTGTGTGGGGGGGGTCACAGGATGATGATCTGAGGCAACCTTACTTCCAAGTGAGGAAGTTGACCCATCAATGAAGGAAACAGAGTTGTTGCAAATAAAGCAGAAATATGTACCCCCTGGCTAGACCACAGAGTAGGACCAGTCCCACTAGCAGGATAGGTAAATAAAATAGGAAAAAGAGCAATGAGTCAGGGCTTCCAAGTATAAAGAACCAAAGGAGTATGGATAGTTTGGTGTTAGAGAAATAAAGATCAGTAAGGTCAAAGCCAGGCAAAAAGCATAAACTTCCACCTAACCTGGAGTAAAAGAGATAACCCTGGAATTTCTGCCTATAGAGAACGTTATTCAGGCTATGAGATAGCCTGAAGACCAAAATCCTTATTGTTAAACCAAATGAACCTTGACATAGCTGTTTGAGTATCTCAGTCAACTGTGTATTCCTCTACATTAAATTCTCATATACTTGAGGTGAGGGAAAACAACTACTTCTGAAGCCAAGCCAAGTCTATTTTTAGCTAATCATTCAGATCTGAAATCTTTGTTCTTAATAGCTACTCATTGCCCTTATATATTGTTTTTAACTTACTCTCCTATTCAAGTAAAACTTAGCCATATTTTAGTTAAATGCAAGGAAAACTTTATTTTTTCCATACATTACTCAGGAAGTATAGGGGAATTAATGGGTCTTTAAAAGTCAGATACGGTAGTATCCACAGGAAGGAAGAGGAATTTAATCCAGGCCGAGGGTGCCCAAAGTATCAAGAAAGAAAGGTAACTAACCATTTCTAAAACCTACTGAAAATGACTAGAAGGCACCCAAAAGAAGGGTAAAGAGTCAGTGGGAAGGAAGGAATTGCCGAGAGCAAGACCCAGGAAAAAGAAGCAATCCTCATTTTTTTTGCAGTTAATATCTGGGCATTCTAGATAACTTCTCTTTATATTATACATTAAAATGTGCTGCTTGTGTTTAAGATGATGAGGCAAAGAGGGATAAGACTTGAAGGAGGAGAGATTCATAAAGACGGTAAAGTTTGTGATTAGTAGAAAAGCTTGAGCTGGAATTCTGTGTTTATTGAAGTACTAATATATGGCAAACAATCAGAGATGACTCTGGAGACTTCATGAAGTTTAACACTTCTGTAATAAATACAGATCTATACACTTTCAGTCATCATTTGTTTAAATTGATAATCAAATTACCATCATAATATACAGTAGATAATATTAACTAAATACAATTTGTTACAGAAAACAAGTACTTTATTTTCCTCAACACTGTTGTGGACTGAATGTTTGTGCCCCACCCCAACCCCTAAGTTCATATGTTGAATTCGTAACCTCCAATGTGATGTCATTAGGAAGTGAGGCTTTGGGGAAGTCACTAAGTCATGAGCCCTCATGAATGGAATTAGTGCGCTTATAAAAGGGACCCTACAAACCTCACCTTTTTTTGTCATTTGAAAATACAATGAGAATTTAGAAGTCTGCAGCCCAGAAGAGGGTTGTCACTAAAAGCCAACCTTGTTAGCACCTTGATCTAGCACGTCCAGCTTCCAGAACTGAGACCTGTTGTTTATAAGCCACTTGGTGGTATCTTGTTACAACAGCCTGAACTAAGATGCTAACTTCATAGAAAAGTTTTAGTAGTACAAGCAAAATCATGAGAGTCCCAATATCTGTATATATCTGTACAGATATATACATGTATGTGTGTGTGTATAAGCAGTATTAAATCCAGCAAACATTAAAAAAGCATTTTAAAATTTGGAAACGTGAATATCTTGGCAAAATATTTTTTAGCCACATGAAAAATGTCTTACCTACCATTCTAGGATATTTTTTCTTATCTCATGGACTCTCTTGCCACATTTTCTTTACCTCTCCTCACAATTACCAGCACATTTAAATGACCATAACATGGATACAATGTGGGGTTTTAGAGTCACTTAAAATGACTCCTTTTTAAAGTATCTCTTCTTCAGCAGTCTCTCCACTGTGCTGGCCTGATCTTGTGAACTCTGCATCACATGTATTTCCGCTTACTCTCTCTCCTTCCAAATGTTGCCAGGTTAATCTGTGAAGTTAAATCCCTTGCTTAAAAATCTTCCATTAGCTTTCATTAACTCTGAAGAGCAAATACCTAAATTTGCCTCTCAAGGACCTCCCCAGTCTGGCCCTACCTTGCACGTTTCTGTTTTAATTCTTACCTCACCTGTGCCCTTTCCCTGCATACAAAGTGATTCATTCATACACTTTAACCTTTCCCACTTGGTTCCATTAATGCACATTCCCATTCCCCAAGTTCATGCCCTCATTTATGCTATTCCTTTTGCCTGGAATGCCAATTTCTGTTCCATGTATCTCTATCTGTTAAATTTGTACACTTTAAAACACAATTCAGTGCCTGCTTCTCATATCTGCAGCTAGAGGTGATTTTTTTTTCTCCTTCAGGGTTTTTGAAATTTATGGATTATAACAACAATAATGTTGTATTGAATAATGTTTATCACATACTGCCTTATACCACAATTCTTGGTACAATTGTATTTCTTCAGCTTGTCTACGACCTGCTTGAGAGTAGAGGTTTTCATTTCTCATATGACTCCGAGAAGTTACACCTGAGAAATAATAAGCAGAAATTTATTGAAATGGATGGATGGGTGGGTGGTTGGATGGATCTTTCTAATCTCCAATTGTGTCAAGACATGGTATCTGACACCTGGTAGTTACTAAGAACTTAATTGAAAACTGGAAGTGAATTGAATGGGAGACCTTCCAGAAAACTAAAATCTGTGTTCATTTCTCTATTGTACAATCAAGAGCTGTGGAAAAAGTTGCCTTAAAACTGCTGTAACAGACATGCTATCTATTTCTTATATTGCTCTAATGACCTAACTTTGGATGTCTAGATACACTATATGGATCCCGTTATAGTGCAATGAGATATGTTAGACCAGTGACCAAATAGAACTTACTTTCTATTCTTTAGTCAATATGTGTTATGATTTCAAGCATATTTCAGATTTTCATTCTTTACGTTAAATTTTTCTTCCTCAATAATTGATTTTACCTATAACGGTATACCCTTCAGGAAGAAGGCAAGTTTAAGATTTCTCCGTTTTTCTAACTTTATATCATTAAAAATTAGAGAAGTCAATTATTTACTCTCTCTTACATTTAAACAGGAGAGCTAGTTAGAGTGGTGGAAAAGGGAATGAATGAGTATTAACATTTACAAAACATTTGAAAAAGCAGTTTTTGTTACTCAAGAAGGACTTAGTGTTCTACAAGATTTCCATCAGTCAACTCCTAGCACTTACTGTATTCTTACTGAGTACTGAACTTAATTAGTTCACTACTAAGAGAATAAGAGGGAATTAATATATTAGTTTCATGCCATAAAGAATCTTATTATTGTCTATTTGGAACATTTTTAAGAGAGTGTCCCTAATTATTGCTATGGATTTTGCTACCTAATTTATCCGAATTTATACAAAATTCAGCAAAGCTTTTTAAAATTGAATTATAGCTGATTTACAATAATTCATTAATTTCAGTTGTGCAACATAGTGATTCAAATTTTTTCCATATTTATTCCATTATAGATTATATAACTCCCTGTTCTGTACAATAAATCCTTGTTGCTTATCTGTTTTATGTGTAGTAATTAATCTCATACTCCTAATTTTTTTTTTCTTGTTAGGGCTGCACTTGCGGCATATGGAGGTTCCCAGGCCAGGGGTTGAGTCAGAGCTGCAGCTACTGGCCTGTGCCACAGCCACAGCAACACCAGATCTGAGCCATATCTGCAACCTGCCACAAATGGTGGCAACTCTGGATCCTCAACCCACTGAGCAAGGCCAGGTATCTAACACAAATCCTCATGGATACTAGTTGTGTTTGTTACTGCTGAGCCACACAGGAACTGCTCATACTTCTAATTTGTCTTTCACCTCTCCCTCTCTCCTTTGGTAACCATAAAGTAACTTTGTGTTCTATATCTGAGTCTGTTTCAGTTTTGTATTTAGATTCATTTGTATTATTAATTTTTTTAGATTCTACGTGTGATAGAGTATTTATCTTTTCCTACCATACTTATTCACTAAGCATAATATTGTCTAGGTCCATCCATGTTGCTGCAAATGGCATTATTTCATTCTTTTTTATGGCTGACAAATATTCCTGTGTGGGTATGTATATGTGTGTATACACATCTTTTTTTTTTTTTTTGTCTTTTCAGCGGCATAGGGAGGTTCCCAGGCTAGGAGTCCAGTCGGAGCTGTAGCCACCGGCCTACACCACAGCCACAGCAACACGGGATCCCCAACCCACTGAGCAATGCCAGGGATTGAATCCGCAACCTCATCGTTCCTATTCAGATTCGTTAACCACTAAACCACAACGGTAACTCCTTGTATACATATCTTCTTGAGCCAGTTGTCTGTTGATGGACATTTAGGTTTCCATATCTTGACTGTTATAAATAGTACTGCTGTAAACATCAGGATGTGTATATGTTTTTGAATTAAGATTTTTTATCTTTCAGTATATACCCAGGAGTGAGATTGCTGGATCATATGGTAGTTCTATATTTAGTTTTCTAAGGAAACTCCATATAGCTTTCCTTAGAGGTTGTACCAGCTACATTCCCACCAACAGTGTATGTGTTCCCTTTTCTCCATATCCTTGCCAGTTTTTATCTACAGATGTTTTGATAATAGCCATTGTGACTGGCATGAGGTGACACCTCACTGTGGTTTTGATTTGCATTTATCTAATAATTACCAGTATTGAGTATCTTTCCACGTGCATATTAGCCATGTGTATGTCTCCTTTAGAAAAATGACTATTTAGGCCTTCTGCTGATTTTTTGATTGGGTTGTTTGTTTTTTGATATTGAGTTACATGAGCTTTTTACATATTTTAGGTGTCTTATTGGTTGCATCATTTGGGAGAAATATTTCCTCCCATTCCATCAGTTATCTTTTTCTTTTGATGATGGTTTTCTTTCCCTGTCCAAAAGCCTTTAAATTTGATTATATTCCATTTATTTTTGCCTTTATTTCTTTGGTTTTAGGAGACTGATCTAAGAAACTTATTACTATAATTTATGTCAAAGAATGTTTTGCCTATGTTCTCTTCTAAGAGTTTTATGGTGTTGTGTTTTTACATTTTTAATTCATTTTGAATTTATTTTTATATATGGTATGAGGGAATTTTGATTTCATTGATTTACATGTAGCTGTCAAGCTTTCCCAGCACCAGTTATTGAAGAGACTGTCTTTTCTCCATTGTATATTCTTACCTCCTTTGTGGTAAATTAATTGGCTGTAAAAGCAAGGTTTTATTTCTGGGATCTCTATTCTCTTCCATTGAGCTATATGTCTGCTTTAATTACTGTAGCCTTGTTGTATATTATGACAACTGGAAGAGTTATACTTCCAGCTTTGTTCTTTTTTTCTTTTTGAAGACTGCCCCCATGACGTATGGAAGTCCCCAGGTTAGGGGTCGAATCAGAGCTGTGGCTGCTGACCTACACCACAGCCACAGAAACGCTAGATCTGAGCCACATCTGCAACCTGTACCACAGCTCGTGGCAACACGGGATCCTTAACCCACAGAGCGAGGCCAGAGATCAAACCCACATCCTCATGGATACTATTTGGGTTCATTGCCACAATGAGAACTCCCCATATTCTTTTTACTCAGGATTGCTTTGGCAATTCTTGTTTTTTTGTGGTTTAGTATAAATTTTAGGATCATTTGTTACATTTTGTGAAAAATGTCCTGGGTATTTGGTTAGGGATTGCATTAAATCTGTAGATTGCTTTGGGTAGTATGGCCATTTTAGTCAAATTGATTCTTCCAATCTGAGAGTACAGGATATATTTCTACTTCTTTGAATTGTCTTCAGGTCCCTTTATGAGTGTTTAATAGTTTTCAGGGTATAATTCTTTCACCTCATCGGTTAATTTTATTCCTAATTTGTCAATTTTGTTTATCTTTTG
Organism: Catagonus wagneri; assembly: GCA_004024745.2. Taxonomy (NCBI): domain Eukaryota; kingdom Metazoa; phylum Chordata; class Mammalia; order Artiodactyla; family Tayassuidae; genus Catagonus; species Catagonus wagneri. The sequence continues at coordinate 61,725,499 of PVHT021183693.1, read as the reverse complement.
AAAAAGCTTGTTCTCATTTTATTGATTTTTTTTCCTGTTTTATTTCAGTTTACTTCTTTTCCAATCTTTATTATTTCCTTTTTTCTGCTGACTATAGGCTTTGTTCTTCTGTTTCTAAGTCTTTAGTTAATAGCTTAGGTTGTGTATTTGAGTTTTTTTCTTGTTTCTGACAAAGGTCTTTATCGCCGTGAACTTTTTACTGCTAAAGCGGCATGCCATAGATTTTGTAAGTTGTGTTTTCATCTTTGTTTGTCTTGAGGTATTTTCTGATTTATTCTTTGATTCCATCATTAATTTGTTGCTTTTTTTTGTAGCATGTTGTTTATTCTTCTTATGTATACTGTTTTCCCATTATACTTTCTGTTAAGTTCTAGTTTTTTACTACTGTGATCAGAAAAATGCTTGAAATAATTTTTCTTCTTAAATTTGTTGAGGCTTGTTTTCTGACAGTACATGGTGTATCTTAAAGAACATTCCATGTGTACTTGACATGTACTTTTTTGTATGTAGTATCCTATAGATATCAATAAAATCCAACTTACCTATTGTGGCATTTAGGATCTCTCTTGCTTTACTGTTTTTCTGTCTGAATGATCTGTCCATTGATGTCCATAGGGTTTTAAAGTCTCTTACTATTATTGTATTATTGTCAGTTTCTCTATTTATATCCATTAGTGTTTGGCTTATATATTTTGGTGCATATATATTGAATATATATATATATATATAGCAAGTAAAATATCCTCTGATACTTTTATTATATCATATACTTTCTTTCTCGATGACCTTTTTGTAAGTCTGTTTTGTCTGATATGAGTATTGGTACGTCCACTTTCCTGTTGTTGATATTTCTTTAAAATAGCTTTTCCCTTCTCTTTCACTTTCAGTTTGTATGTGTGTTTTGTCCTGAAGTAAGTCTCTTATAGGCAGAATATTATAGATTCTTTTTTTTTTAATCCTATCTGCCACTGTATGTCTTTTGATCTGAGCATTTAGTCCATTTAATGCCATTTTAATCCTTCTGATTTCCAGTGGTTTGGAATTCTTCTTTGTTCATTTATTTTTCCTTTTGTGGTTTTCTGGTTTTCTTTTGCATTAATGTTTGTGTTCTCTTTTTTTTTTGCAAATCTATTGTATCCTTTTGATTTGCAGTTACTATGGAGTTCAGGTATGTTGACGCATAACTATCTACTTGCCTTAAACTGATAGTCCTTCAAGTTCAAATACATTGTAAAAATCTACATTTTTATACTTCTTTCCCTCACATTTTGTGATTTTGATGTTCTACTTTACACCTTTTTTTTTTTTTCTCTTTAGGGCCACACCCGTGGCATATGGAAGTTCCCAGGTTAGGGGTTGAATTGGAGCTGCAGCTGCTGATCTATGCCACAGCAATGAAGGATCCAAGCCATGTCTGTGACCTACACCACAGTGGACAGCAAGCCAGATCCTTAACCCACTGAGAGAGGTTGGGGATAGAACCTGCATCCTTATGGTGCTAATCAGACTTTCTGCTGAGCTACGATGGTAACGTCCTATTTTACATCTTAATACTTACCATTTTACTGCTTATTGTAGTTATAAATGCTTTTATAGTTTTTTTAAATTGTCTTTTAATCTATGTATTGGCATTTTTAAAGTGATCTTCAATCCTTACTTTATATGTGCTTTTTGTGTTGTGGTTTTCCCTTTCCTATAGTTTCTTGCTTCTTTTCTATTTAGAGAATACATTCCAGTATTTATTTTATGTAGGTGCAGTATTGCTGAATATTTTTAGTTTTTGCTTTTTTGAGAAATTCTCTGTCTCCTATTCTAAATGATAATCTTGGGATGATGGACAATATAGATGTGGAGGAATGGGAAATACAGACTATTGGGTAGAAGACAGGCTCAAGGATGTTTTGTGCAACAAGGAATATAGCCAATATTTTTGTAATGACTATAATTGGAGAGTAACTTTTAAATTTTTTGAAAAATTAAGTAATAATTCAATCAAACAGTCTTGCTGGATAGCGTATTCTAGGTTGCAGGGTTTTCCCTTTCAGGACTTTGTGTATATCATTACACGTATTCCTCTGTGGCCTGCAAAGTTTCTGCAGAGAATCAAGCTGATGCCTTACGGGGGTTCCCATGTACATGACTCTATTTTCCTCTTTGTGCCTCTAGAATCCCCATTTCCCCACATTTTTGCCGTTTTTATTATGATACGTCTTGTTGTGGGTCTCTTTGGCTTCATCTTGTTTGGAACCCTCCGTACCTCTTGTATCTGTTTCTTTCTTTAGGTTTGTGAGGTTTTCAGGCATAATTTTATCAAATACATTTTTTTTTGTCTTTTTCTCATTTTAGGGCCACACCCATGGCATGTGGAGGTTCCCAAGCTAGGGGTCTAATCAGAGCTACAGCTGCCAGCCTGCACCAGAGCCACAGCAACGTGGAATCCGAGCTGCGTCTACAACCTACACCACAGCTCACAGCAATGCCAGATCCTTAACCCACTGAGTGAGGCCAAGGATTGAACCCGCAACCTCATGGTTCCTAGTTGGATTCATTTCCACTGCGCCACGACGGGAACTCCTCAAATACGTTTTTGATCCCCTTCTCTCTTCTTTTCCTGGAAACCCTATTGTGGGTTGCCATCTTTTATATTACCCATCAGATCTCATATTTTGCTTTTTAATTGTTGTTTTTTTTGTCTGCTTTATGATTGGTTGATTTTCATTATTCTGCCTTCCAGATCACTTATCATTCTTCTGTGTCATTTGGTCAGCTACTTATTGCTTCTATATTGCTTTTCATCTCAGCAATTGAATGATCTACTTTTGATTGGTTTTCTATTTTCTAGTTCCTTGTTAGAGTGATCTGCCTTTCTGTTAATCATTTTTCTTTATTCAGTTAGCATTTTTATTACCCCTATTAGAAAGTGTCTATAAACTGGGGTGCTCTTTTTCATTCTTTGTTCTTTCTAGGGATCTATTGCTCTTTTAATTGATAGTAGTTCTTCTGTCTTTTCACCTTACTTTCCCTTTCTCTGTGAATTTAGGAGAAACTGTTACCTGTGTAGTCTTGAAGGGGTTTTTACATAGCATCATCCCTATGTAGACTGTGTATGTCCAGTGTCTTTTATGAGAGGACAGTTTTGATATAGATGCCAGACATGTCTTTCTTCAGTGTCTTGGCCATTATCCCTTTAATAGAGGTTGTGGTTGGTTAATTTAGGGGATTTACAGCCTTTGAGAGATATAAAGTGGGTCTTTCTCTCTGCTCAGTAGTTGTTGCCACTCTGTTAGGGGTGATGTCTACTCCCCCACTGGAGTAGGAGCCTGTAGGTTAAGGCTCAAACAGGCTACATTGCCCTTGAGAGCATGCCCTGCCCCAGGGGGGTTGATTGCTCGAGGACCTATCCATTGCCATAGCTACACTCAGAAGCAGCCTAAGATCAGATCCCTTCCCCTGTCTTGTCTGTCCCAAATCTAGAACAGTGCTTCGGTGTACTGTAGACTAGAGCTGGGGGTCAGAGCAGTAGAAATTGAGGGGGCTGGGCTGTCTCTATGGCAGATTTCTCCCAGGACTTGTCTGCCTTAGATCCAGTTCTAAGCTGTGGTCTGGAGTGGGCTGGGCCAGGGTACTCTTGCTGGGAAACAAACCTCTGTGTACTCCTGAGAGTGCTGACAATGGCTGCCACGACCCAACCCAGATCACACTTCAGGCCCTCCAGTCTCTCTCTGTGTAGCTAGGTCCTATCTTTTTCCAGGGCCCCTTTGACACAGATCACGTGTCAGTCTGTCATGTGGAGTAAGGAGGGATAGTGTGTTCACCCCAATTGGATTGGGAAGTGTGGCAAGGTGGCAGCTGCCAGAACAAGGCTCTCTCCCCCCTCACTGTTGACAGGGCAACATCTGCATTTCTCATGAATGAAATCTAGGCTTCTGCAGCCCTTGTGCTTGTCCCAGTAGTTCTTCCTGCAGCAAAGGGGGCTTGATTCTTCTACACAATACCCTAGGACTAGGTGCACAGATTATGGCCCCATCTGCTTGCTTTCCAGGATTAAGAGTCTGTCCATGTCAACCTTCTTTTCCTTTCAGATACCTCTCAGGGTTGCAAGTCCCAACCCAGTACCAAACCTACTTGGTTACATGATCTTTTTTGAAGCTTTGGTTGTATAGGAGTTCTTCTGCAAGTTTCCAGTTATTTTTCTGTGAGAGTTGTCTACATATAGATGTGTTTTTGATGTTGTTGTGGGGAGGGGAAAATGAGCTCCACATCTGGCTACTCTACCAACTTGAAAGACTTTTTAAAAAATTTTTTAAATTAAAGTATAGTTAATTTACAATGTGCCTATCTCTGCTGTACAGTAAAGTGGCTCAATTATACATATATATACATTCTTTTTTAGTATTACTTTGCATCATGGTCTGTGTCAGAAGATTGGATATAGTTCCCTGAGTTATACAGTAGGACTTGGCTGTTTATCCATTCTGAATGTAATAATTTGCATCTAATAACACCAAACTCTCAGTCCATCACATTACCTCTACCCTACCTCTTGGTAACTACAAGTCTGTTCTCTTATGTCTGTGAGTCTATTTCTGTCTTATAAGTAGGTTCCTTTGTGCCATCTTTGAGTTCCACATGTAAGTGATATTATATGATATTTGTCTTTTTCTAACTTCCTTCACTTAATATGATAATCTCTAGTTGCATCCATGTTGCTGTAAATAGCGTTACTTCATTATTTTTATGTCTTAGTAGTAGTCCATTGTATATGTGTACCACATCTTTTTAATCCGTTCATATGTTGATGGACATATAGGTTGTTTCCATATGGTGAATAGTGCTGCTATGAACATAGGGTTGCATGTATCTTTTTGAATTATAGTTTTTTCTGGATATATGCCCAGGACTGGGATTGCTGGATGTATAGTAATTCAATTTTTAGTTTTCTGAGGAACTTCCATACTGTTTTTCACAGTGGTTGTACCAACTTACATTCCTTCCAGCAGTGTAGGAGGGTTCCTTTTTCTCCACACCCTCTCCAGCATTTGTTATTAGTAGACATATATTAATAATGGCCATTCTGACCAGTGTAAGATGGCACCTTATTGTACTTTTGATTTGCATTTCTCTATTAGAGATGTTGAGCATCTTTTCATGTGCCTGCTTGCCATCTGTATGTCTTCTTTGAAGAAATGTCTATTTATGTCCTCTGCCCATTTTTGATTGGATTTTTTTGAGTTGTATGAGTTACTTGTGTATTTTAGAGATTAAGCCTTTATTGGTTGCATCATTTATAAATATTTTACCCCATTCCCTAGGTTTTTTTTCAGCTTTTTAATGATGTCCTTTGCTGTGTATGAGCTTTTAAGTTTAATTAGGTCCCATTTATTTATTTTTCCATTTATTTCTGTTGTCTTGGGAGACATTATAAAACCTTTGTACAGTTTATCAGAGAATGTTTTGCCTATGTTCTCTTCTAGGGGTTTTATGGTGTCATCTAATATGCTGAAGTCTTTATGACATTTTGAGTTTCATTTTGTACATCGTGTGAGGGTGTGTTCTAATAAGTTAATCAATTTACATGCAGCTGTCCAGTTCTGCCAGCATGACTTGCTGAAGAGTCTGTCTTTTTCCAATTTTATATTCTTGCCTCCTTTGTTGAACATTAATTGACTATAAGTGGGTGGGTTTATTTCTGAGCTCTCTATTCTGTTCCATCGACCAATATGTTTGTTTTCTTGCCAGTACCATAAAGTTTTGATTACTGTAGCTTTGCTGTATTGTTTGAAGTCCGGTAGAGTTAAGCTTCCTTTTTTTTTCCTCCTCAGGATTGCAATTCTGGGTCTTAAATGGTTTCATGTAAATTTTTGGATTATTTGTTCTAGTTCTGGGAAAAAATGTCATGGATAATTTGAAAGGGATCACATTAAATCTGTAGTTTGCTTTCAGTAGTATGGCCATTTTAATGATATTAATTCTCCCAATCCAGTAGCATAAGCTATCTTTCTATTTCTTTGAATCCTCTTTAATTGCCTTTATTAATGTTCTCAGCATATAAGTCTTCCACCTCCTAGGTCAGGTTTATTCCTAAGTATATTTTTGGGGGGTCTGATTTTAAAAGTTATTTTTTTTATCCTTTCCTGATAATTTCCTTGTTAGTATATAGAAAGGCGACAAATTTCTGAATGTTAATCTTGTATCCTACTACTTTGCTGAATTTGTTGATTAGATCTAGCAGTTTTTGAGTAGAGTCCTTAGAGCTTTCTATATATAGTATCATGTCATCCGCATATAGTGACAATTTTACCTCTTCTCTTCCAATTTGGATAACTTTTTTTTTTTTATTGTCTCATTGCTGTGACTAGGACTTCCAATACTATGTTGAAAAAAACGGTGACAGTGGGCATCCTTGTCTTGTTCCAAATTTTAGCAGGAAGTCTTGAAGCTTTTCTCCATTGAGTTTATATGGATGTGTGTTTGTCATAAATTATTTTTACTATTCATAAATTGTTTTTATTATAAGACTTCTTTAATACAGGTGACTGTTACCTACATCATTCCTAATTTATCCTTGGTGTCAGATTACCCAGTGACAAGTCCACTTGTATGTGGAATTATATTAGCAATGAATAATATTATTTGAGCTTCCAACAGAGCTTTTAGAGCTATCGCTGTCTGTTGGTGTCTTTCCAACAGAAAAGTTTGTTTAAAATAGTTAATAAAAATCAAAGCTCCAGAGACCAATTAAAATAATTTCTTTTTTTATGAAACTGGAAGATTATTTACTCAGAGACCTAGATTGCTATGTTTCCTCTCCCCTACTCAATTGGAATTAGGTATGCAAAGGATAAACATCACTATAGTGTATGAAAAGTAATTGTACCATAGAAAATAAGAGGCTGTGAATTGCGGAAAGGAGTAAAATAGAAACTAACATATGGTTATAACAGTGAAGTCTTGAATGATGTCCTATTTAAAGTGTCCTGCTAAGGATTAAAAATAGGGGTAGTTTTCAGGATAAGTGAAGAAACCAATGTATTAAAAATTAATCGAGAAAAAATGTTTTCATCTTATGGCCAGTTTATCACACATACCTTACCCTACCCTCTGTCCAATAACTTGTTTAAAAGCTATGACAGGAATAAGAAAGGAGAAGGAAGAAAACTACTATAGGCAAATGACATATTCTTATATAAATTAAAATAAAATTCACATTATTTACTCATTTTTAATATACAAGCTGACTCTGCGTAATAATGTAGGATTCAAGAGAGGATACCTCTCTACATACATCATGGCATGTGAAAGTTTGATCAGCACTTCAGATTCCTCTGTTTATGAAAGAGGAAAAATAAATATATTTTTTTGACTAGGATATCTAACCAGAAAATGTTGGGGGTTTATAAAAGCTATTTTGCTATTGACTCATAGCTTAAGTCTATGGTAGAGAAACTTTTAAGATAGTAAATATTTTTTTTTTTTTTTTTTTTTTTTTGCATTATAGCTGGTTTACAGATTTCTGTCAGGTTTTCCAACTGCACCATGTGGTGACCCGATTACATGTACATATATGGATTTGTCACATGTAATTAGATATAGTTCCCCGTGCATTACAGTTGGAGCTCCTTGCTATTCCATCATTAAAGCAGTAGTTATCCCCACTCCCTCC
>PVHT021183693.1:61647286-61716836 GCA_004024745.2 Catagonus wagneri | reverse complement strand
TTTTTTTTTTCTTCACTTGTTCTACCCAGTTATTTCAGGGGTTTCTTGCAGTTTTTGGAGGTTTAAATTGATCAGCATTCAGATGATGATTTGTCCAACTTGTTTTATATTTAGATGCGTTTTTTTGATGTATTTGTGGGAGAGGGAGAGCGCGACCTCTTACTCCTCCGCCATCTTGCCGCCTCCTATAGTAAATATTTTTGACTTTGCAAGCCATGGGGTCTCTGTCCCAGCTATTCAACTTAGCTGGGACAGATTCAACGCAGTCATCCATGGACATCATGTAAATGAATGAATATAGCTGTATTCTAATAAAATTTTATTTGCAAGAACAGGTGGTTGGCCAGATTTGGTTCATGGGCCGTGACTTTGGCTTTTCCTGTCCAAAGCAAATAATAGTAGGTAAGACTTTCAGTAACAGTATCACTTATTAATTTTCTGAGTAAAAAAAGAAGAAAATGAATCCTCTACTTTTTAAAATAATGAATTAATTTAATTCAGACATTCATTTTTACATAGAATGTTTTGGTACTTGGTTTCACAGCTTATCTGTAAGAAAGCATGTTAAGTGATCCCTGATGATTAAATTGTGAGCTAACTCTACATATTAAAGATAGCAATCATGAATACTACCTCTTAAAGATATTTTAACTTATAAGATTCAACAAAATTGTAAACTAAAATGTGTATATTTCTCACATAATAGACTTTCCTATCCATCAGATACATTGTATGAGGCCAATGATGGTGAGATTCCAAATAATGCCAAATTGTTTTCTTAACTAGTTTATAAAGTATAAATCAGGAAAATTTTATATTTAAAACTTTAAAATTGGTGGAAGGATAGGTTCCTATCTTCAGTGATTTTACAGAATGAAACAAATCATCATCTCCAGAATTGGAAGTGTCATTGGTAAAGGAAACTAAGGCACTTTGCCTAAAGGTCTCTTTGTACAACCAGCTTCATCAAAGTTTCTTTTATACAGTGGGGATAGAAGAATTAAGGAAGCATGTGAGTTTGTTGCTACATGAAAGAACTTGTACCACTGATCCAAAGGGAACCATAGGCAGGCATAGACGTAGCTCCTTAGAGGTTCCTCTGCTAATCCAGTCTGGGGTCTTGGGAGGAAGATACTCATTGTTTTATTAAAAAAAAAAAAAAAGTCATTCTACAGTTGTGACCTTAGGAACACCTAAATACCATATACTGTGTTAGGCACAGCTGAAGGCATTTCAGCCTTGGCTACAAGGTGACAAAAGCAGATGAATAGCCCGGGGCAATTTTTATCTAAGATCAGGAAACTTTCTGTTTGTTTCAAATTAATGTAAGCACTTTTTATTTAAGACTAGGGAAAAACCACCACATCTTCTTGTGGTTATTCTTAGGTCTCGCACACTGATGGCAGTCATAAGATTATAGATATTACTGCATCAATCTCAGCTTAAGTGATGTTTTTTGTTTTTAATACTTTTCAAAAGAGTTTCAACTTGTTTTCAAAATGCTTTACTGTGATAAGCAATACATCCTGTAATTGTTAATAAATAAGTTCAGTTTATAAATTACACCAGATTTGTGTTTTCCATCTTACTTTTCTTCATAAGAGTTAAAATATTAAATATGAAAAAAATAAGCAAAACTGAATAACTTTTAAACTGTACTTGGTACTTGCCCTTCATTTTTCCTCCCTTTTAATATTTCTGCATTTTATAGTCAGTTATATTTGATTTATGTTTCTCTTAATAGAGGAAGAACTTTTAGATTTTAGCTAGAGTGGAGGGAAAGGATTGTGATTGATTGAAGATCAGGAAGGGTGAATATAAAATGTAAGCTCTGCTATTAACGGGTAGTTTCACCTCAAATGTCCAGGCCCTGGGTTTTTTATCTATAAAATGAAGCCTCCTAATGACTTTTAGGAGCCTTACACTTCAGAGTGATATGAAATACTTTTGATATTGAAATCCCTGAGGTCTCACATGGAGTAAAAATGCTGAAGAAAAGTTAATCTCTCTATATATCCTACCTCCATCTCTCCTCTTTCTCTCTCTACACACTCAGAAACACAAGGTCAGTAGTAGAATCTGCAGAAATTCAGTTACCCTGCCTTTATTGTGCCTGTACCAAAGATAATGCCAAATTTATTGCATTCCCATATTACATTCTACTTACTCAGGATTGATAGGTGATAGGTCTATAAATAGATGATAGATGGATAGACTTTAATGAAGGAAACAGGGAGGGAATTGGGGAGAAAGAGAGGAAAGGAGGAAATAGAAAACAGGGACGATTTCATCTGGTTCATGTGATGAAACATCACCAGAAACTGATGAAACTTTTTGGGTACTAGATCTTTTCTAGCCATATTGTTACATAAATAGCAACCTCTCCATGATCACTCTTCTGTGATTCCAAAAGACTGCTGCTTCAGATTTAGTGGATCAGGACTTATGCAAGGGTAGATAGTCTTCATCTAAGACTTTAAATGGCTGTACTCTGTGGCCATGCTATAGGTACATAGAGAAGAATATAAAGGCTGTTATGTTATGCTAATTAATTGCAGGCCAAGCATAGAATCCCTTGGTACATTTTGCAGATTCTTAAGTGTTGGCCTTGACAATCGATTAGAGTGATGCACCAAGAAAACTGAAAACTAAAATTGAAATGAGGTTCAGCAAACACGGTAAATCTTTATTTTTTCTCTGTAAGTTCTTAGGGGAACATGGATGTCATAAATAATGGGACAAAAAACTTCTTAGAAACTCTAAAAAAATAGAGTTTCTTCAAAAGAAAGGCAGAAATAAAACAAAACAAAAACAAACAGGATATGCCTTTTAAACTAGTAAACCCCTAAACTATGGAAATGATAGATTGGGAATCTGTTTTAGTGGGTGTTTCTTTTGCAACTAAACTTCACAAATTTGAGATAGATTCAAAGTTTCAGAAACCCTTGAAGACAATCCTTGTTTACCTTTCCATTTGTCTCAAGTAAGGAGATACCTTCTTCAGAACATAGACCTTTTAAAAAAAAAAAAAGTATGTTGTACTTTATTAATCTAATAGAGAAGCACTGTTATTTCATCGGCGATGCACTTGTGAGACATTCTACTGTGTTCTGAGTATGCTTCCAAGGTTTTAATCTATCACATTTGCATAGTTTGAGTCCTAAGTAATTTAACAGTTGTAGCTTTATTTTCCTTTTAAACTGTGATGAACAGAAAGACATAGCTAATTGTGTCTGGATCCAAGAAGACCAGAGCAGATCTCTCTTCCATTGAGATCCTGATCCTCCTCACCTAGTATGATAAAAAGCTGTTTGATTTTTATGACATCAAACAAAAATCTGTTTGTTTTAACTTGATTTATTCTCTTGTGTACTTTATTTACTCCTTTTTTTCCTTCCTTATTTTTATTCTTTATACCATGCATTGCTCTAATGGTATGCACAGTCATCTGGAAAGTATGATGAAAGGGGGAAAAAGCTTCTACTACATCAAAAGTAAATGAGGTTAAACCGCCCAAGGAAACAAACTAATAAAATCATACACTAGATAAGACCTTGGAAAATATTAATTTAGAATGGCCACTGCCCTTCAATCCAAATTATACCTAAAACATATCTAGACTAGTAATTCTTAGGATTTTGGAAAGTCTTGTACAAAAAACAAATGGAAGCCTACAACCTCTTTAAGTGTTTAACATTTTTAGAAAATGATAATGTATTTCAGCATGCTAACAATCTTTGGTGTCGAAACAGTCTTCCTTATGTTCAACTCAGTTCTGACAGTGTTTTCATATCCTTTCTTAGTAAAGCCAGGGTATATTTAGAACTAATACTTTGGGCTATATGTGATTTTCATAGTGTCTCCTATCCTGAAAAAGCAGAAGAGAAAATTCAGAGATGGCTTGTTTCTCCCTTTCACACACGTGAGGGAAGACATTCGCTGCCTTCAGAGGAAGAAAAGGTGCTGGAGCCTGGGATTTCTTGACTCTGTCAGTAGTCGAGACTCTTTACCTCCTCAATGGGAGTCTGAACAGTCAAGGACTATGTTTCTCAAACTTAACCATGGTTGATAGGCTATATGAAGAGTTATCTCATATCTTATTTTGGATCTGGGGCTCTCCATAGCTTCAGTATCTCTAAAGCTGATAGCTTAGTTTATAATAATTCTTGTGACTCAAATGAAGGGTATAGGTAGAATGTCCAAAAAATTATTATAGATAAATTGGCTGGCTAAAAGGTGGTAGTTAATTCCAGTGCCTTCCTTTGGGAAAAAATTATATCTATAAATTTGATTGTATTTTGAGAACCAAGATGCAAAGCTTATATTTTGTTTCTCTAGTGTTAACTGTTTTTGTAATACTTGTAGATCTTTCATGTAAATTAAATTTCATCATTTTACATGTGCTAATTATCCCATGGCCTAGTACCTAGTGTTGTATGCACTGCTACTCTTTTATCTATTCTTAATCCTCAGTTAATGTCATCAGTCTTCAGGCTTTAAATACCACCTGATGGATCCCAAATATGTATGTTCATACAACACTTATTCTTTTTTTCCCATTTTTTAGAGTTTTATTGAAGTAGAATTGATTTACAGTGTTGTGTTAATTTCTGCTGTACAACAAAGTGATTCAATTATGCATATACACAGATCCATTCTTTTTTATTTTCCCATATAGGTTGTCACAAAATATTTGATAGAATTCCCTGTGCTATACAGCAGCTCCCTGTTGACCACCATTTTATATCAATACCGTGCACATGCCAGTCCCAAACCCCCAATCTGTCCGTTCTTTCACACCTGTCCCCTTTGGTAACCATAAGTATGTTTTCAAAGTCTGTGAGTCTGTTTCTCTTTTAAATAATTTCCTTTCTATCATTTTTTAAAATTCCACATATGAGATACCATGTGATGTTTATGATAATTTCTAGTTGTATCTATGGTGCTGCAAATGGTATTTGTTCATTTGGTTTTTAAGGTGGAGTAATATTCCATTGTATATGTATGTACCACAGCTTTTAACATTCCTCTGTCTGTGGACATTTAGGTTTCCCACGTATCTTGGATATTGTAAAAATAGTGCTGCAGTGAACACTGGGGTGCAGGTATCTTTTTAAATTATGGCTTTTTCTAGATATATGCCTAGGAGTGGAATTGCTGGATCATATGGTATTTCGTTTTTAGTTTTTAGAGAAACATCCATACTGTTTTTACACAGTGGTTGCACCAATTTACATTCCCACCAATAGGAGTGTTCCCTTTTCTCCACACACTCTCTAGCATTTATTGTTTGCAAACTTTTTGGTGATGGCCATTACGATACATAAGGTGGTACCTCACAGTAGTTTGAATTTGCATTTCTCTAATAATTAGCGATGTGGAGTATCTTTTCATGTGTCTTTTTGGCCATCTTTATGTCTTCTTTGGAGAAGTGTCTAATTAGATCCCCTACCCATTTTTTATTGGCTTTGTTTTATTGTTATTGAGTTGTTGGTGTATTTTGGAGATTAATCTCTTGTCAGTCACTTCATTTGCAAATATTTTCTCCCATTCTGTGGGCTGTCTTTTTGCTTTGTGATTTCCCTTGCTGTGCAAAAGTTTTTGAGTTTAATTAAATATATAATTAATTATATATATTTTTTTTATTTTTTTTTTTACTCTAGGAAGTGTATCATAAAATTGCTGTGGTTTATGTCAAAAAATGTTCTGCCTGTGTTTTCCTCTAAGGGTTTAACAGTATCTGGTTTAACAATTTAGGTCTTTAATCCACTTTGAGTTTATTTTTGTGTTCCTAGTGTAAGAGAGTGTTCTAATTTCATTCTTTAACAGGTAGCCATCCAGTTTTCCCAGCACCATTTACTGAAGAGACTGTTTTTTATCCATTGCATATTCTCGCCTCCTCTCTCATTGTTTAATTGACAGTAGATGTGTGGGTTTACTTCTGGGCTTTCAGTCCTGTTCCACTGATTTACATTTCTCTTTTTGTGCCAGCACTATACTGTTTTGATTACTCTAGCTTTGTATTGTAGTCTGAAGTCAGGGAGCCTGATTTCTCCAGTTCCATTTTCTTTTTCAGGATTGCTTTGGCTATTTGGGGTCTTTTGGGTTTCCATAAAAATTTTAAACACTTTATTCTAGTTCTCTGAAAAACGCCATTGGTAATTTGATAGGGATTGCTTTAACTATAGATCGTCTTAGGCAATATAGTCATTTTTGACAATATTGATTCTTCCAGTCCAAGAACATGGTATATAGTTCCATCTGTTTGTGTCATCTTCGATTTCTTTCAACAGCATCTTACAGTTTTCAGAGTAAAAGTCCTTAGTATTTTATTCTTTTAATGTGATGGTGAATGTGATTATTTCCTTAATTTCTTTCTGATCTTTCATTATTGGTGTATAGGAATGCAAGAGACTTCTGTGTATTAGTTTTGTACCATGCAAATTTACCAAAGTGATTGATAAGCTCTGGGAGATTTCTGGCAGCATCTATAGCATTTTCTATGTATAGTATCATATCATCTGCAAAGAATGACAGTTTTAGTTTTTATTTTTTTTTATTTTATTTTTTTGTCTTTTTGCTTTTTCTAGGGCCACACTCGCAGCAGGTTCCCAGGCTAGGGGTCTAATCAAAGCTGTAGCCGCTGGCTTATGACACAGCCACAGCAACGCAGGAGTTGAGTCGCATTTGCAACCTACACCACAGCTCACGGCAATGCCAGATCCTTAATCCACTGAGCGAGGCCAGGGATTGAACCTGCAACTTCATGGTTCCTAATTGGATTCATTAACCACTGAGCCACAATGGGAACTCTGACAGTTTTACTTCTTATTTTCCAATTTGATTCTTCCTATTTCTTTTTCTTCTCTGATTGCTGTGGCTAGGACTTCCAAAACTATATTGAATAAAAATCATAAGAGTATACATTCTTGTCTTATTCCTGATCTTAGAGGAAATGATTTCAGCTTTTCACCATTGAGAATGATGTCAGCTGTGAGTTTGTCATATTTCACCTTTATGGGTTCCCTCTATGCTCACTTTTGGGAGGGTTTTTATCAGAAATGGGTGTTGGATTTTGTCAAAAGCTTTTCTGCATCTATTGAGATGGTCATATGGTTTCTGTTCTTCAGTTTGGTGTATCACACTGATTGATTTGCAGATACTGAAAGATCCTTGTATCCCTGGGATAAAGCCCACTTGATCATGATGGATGGTCCTTTAATTGTTTTGTTGGATTTAGTTTGCTAGTATTTGATTGAGGGATTTTGTGTTATTATTCATCAGTGATATTGGTCTGTAATTTTCTCTTATTGTTGTATCTTTGGTTTTGGTATTATGGTGATGATGGCCTTATAGAATGAGTTTGAGAGACTTTCTTGGCAATTTTTTGGAGTACTTTCAAAAGGATAAGTGTTATCTCTTCTCTAAACATTTGATAGAATTCACCTGTGAAGCCATCTGGTATTGGGATTTTTGTTCATTGGAAGTTTTTAAATCACAGTTTCAATTATAGTACTTCTGATTGGTATGTTCATATTTTCTATTTCTTCCTTGGTCATTCGTGGAAGATTGCACCTTACTAAGAATTTGTCCATTTCTTCTAAGTGGTCCATTTTATTGTCATTTAGTTCTTTAGTCTTTTATGATCCTTTTTATTTCTTTCATGTCCAGTGTAACTTCTCCTTTTTCATTTCTAATTTTATTGATTTGAACCCTTTTTTTTCTTTTTTCCTTGATGAGTCTGGCTAAATGTTTTATCAATTTTGTTGATCTTTTCAAAGAACCAGCTTTTAGTTTCATTGATCTTTTCTATTGTTTTCTTTGTCTTTATTTCATTTATTTCCGCTATGTTCTTTGTGCTCTCTTTCCACTAATTTTGGGTTTTGTTTGTTCTTTTTTCGCTAGTTGTATTAGGTATAAGGTTAGGTTGTTTATTTGAGAGTTTTCTTATTTCCTGAGACAAGCTTGTATTGCTATAAATTTCCTTCTCAGAACTGCTTTTACTGTGTCTCATAGGTTTTGGATCATTGTGTTTTCATTTGTCTTTTTTTGTAATTTCCTCTTTGATTTCTTTAATGATCCACTGGTTGTGTAGTAGTGTATTGTATAGTCTTCATGTTTTTGTGTTTTTTGCAGTTTTTTTTTTTTCTAATAGTTGATTCTGATCTTGTAGCTTTGTGGTCAGAAACAATGTTTGATATGATTTCAGTTTTCTTTCTTTCCTTTTTTTTTTTTTTTTGGTCTTTTTAGGGCCCCACCATGGCATATGGAGGTTCAGAGACCGAGGGCTTGAATTGAAGCTATAGCGGCTGACCTACACCACAGCAACAGCAACATAGATCTGAGCCGTGTCCATGACCTACACCACAGCTCATGGCAATGCAGGATCCTTAACCCACTGAGCAAGGCCAGGGATCGAATATACATCCTCATGGATACTAGTCAGATTCGTTTCCGATGAGCCAGGATGGAAACCCCCCCTGATTTCAGTTTTCTTAAATGTACTGAGGCTTGTTTTGTAACCCAAGATATAATTCATGCTGGAAAATGTTTCATGTGTGCTTGAGAAGAATGTGTATTCTGTTGTTTTAGGATGGAGTATTCTGTAAATATCAATTAAGGCCATCTGGTCTAATTCATGATTTAAGGCCTATATTTCCTTATTTGCAGTCTGTATGATCTCTTCATTGACGTAAGTTAGGTGTCACCCACTATTATGTTACTGTCAATTTCTCCTTTTATGTCTGTTTGCAGTTCCCTTATATAGAAGTGCTTTTAAGTTTGGTGGATTTATATTTACAGTTAATATATCTTCTTTTTGGATTGATCCTTTGATCATTATGTAATGTGCTTCTTTGTCTCTTGTAATCATCTTTATTGAAGTTTGTTTTCCCTGATATGAGTATTGCTACTCCAGCTTTGTTTGGATTTCCATTTGCCTGGAATAACTTTTCTTTCTCTTACTTTCAGCCTTTCTTTTTCCCTAGATCTGAAGTGGCCTCTGATAGACAGTATATATATGGGTCTTGTTTTTGTATGCATTCAGCCAGTCTGTATCTTTTGTTCAAGCATTTAGTTCATTTACATTTAAGGTAATCATTGATATGTACATTCTTATTACATTTTGTTAATTCTTTTGGGTATGTTTTGTGTGTTTTTTTTTCTTTCCTTCCTCTCTTGTTCTCTTACAGTTGGATGACTATCTTTAGTGTTGTTGGGTTGCTTTTCCTTATTTATATGTACATCTATTATAGATTTTTGGTTTGCAGTTACCATGAGGTTTTGATATAGCAGTCTACAACTATACAAGACTGTTTTAACTTGCTGGTCTATTAATGTCAAATACCTTTAAAGTATCCTGCAGTCATACTCTCCTCAGATTATTGACTTAGATATCTTTGTGTGTGGAAGATTTCCTACCTTTACTATCTATTTGCCTTTATTAGTTTGGCTCCTCGTTTGTAATTTTGTTTCTAGTTATGGCCTTTTCTTTTTTACCTAGAGAAATTCCTTTTGCATTTGTTGCAAAGCTGGTTTTGTAGTGCTAAATATCTCTTAGCTTTTGCTTGTCTGTAAAATTTTGGTTTTTCTGTCAAATCTGAATAAGAGTCTGGGTGGAGTATTCATGCTTCTAGATTTTTCCCTCTCATCGCTTTAAATATATCATGCCACTCCCTTCTGGCCTGCAGAGTTTCCGCTGAAAATTCAGTGGATAACCTATAGGGATTCCCTTCTATGTTATTTATTGCTTTTTCCCTAATTGTTTTTGATATTTTCTCTTTAATTTTGGTCAGTTTGATTAATATGTGTCTTGGGGTGTTTCTCCTTGGGTTTATCTCATATGGTATTCCCTGTGCTTTCTGGACTTTAATTAGTGTTTCCTGTCCCATGTTAGGGATGTTTTCACCTGTTATCTTCATATATTCTCTCAGGCTCTTTTTCTCTCTCTTCTCCTTCATTATCCTCCATATAATGCAAATGTTAGTGCATTTAATGTTGTCTCAGAGGTCTCTTAGTCTATCTTCATTTCTTTTCTTTATTTTCCCTTTATTCTTTTCTTCATCAGTGATTTCCACCAGTCTGTCTTCCATCTCACTTGTTCCTCTGACTCATGTATTTTCCTATTGATTTCTTGTGGTATATTTTTCATTTCAGTGACTGTATTGTTCATCTGTTCTCTAAATATCCTATTTTTTTTTTTTGGTAAACATTTCTTTTATCAATATTTGCCTCCATTTTTTTCCCCTAAGATCTAAGATCATCTTTACTATCACTATTCTGAAGTCTTTTTCATAGAGATTGATCATCTCCACTTCATTTACTTGTTCTTCTGGAGTTTTATTCCTTCTCCTGGAGAGTATTTTGATGTCATTTCATTTTTTTTCTAGCCTTTTGCGTTTATGGTCTCATTTCTGTAGATACGGGGTTGTAGCCCATCTTGCTTCTGGTGTCTGCCCTCTACTGGGTGAAGTTAGTCCAGGGACTTCTGCCAGGTTCCTGATGTGAGAAACTTCTGCCCACTGGTAGGAGGAGCTAGGTATCATCCTTCTGTTTGGCAGGGCCATGTCAAGGGGTGAGATCAGAGGCAGCTGTGTGCCTAGAAGGACTTTAGGAAATCTGTTAATGGGTGGGTCTGTGCTCGCACCCTTTTGGTTGTTTGATCTGAAGATTCTCAACACTGATACTTGCAGGCTGTTAGGAAAGGCCAGATTTTTCCAAAATGGCAGCCTTCAGGGGAGTTCACACTGATGATTATTCCTTGGGACCTCTGCTTCCACAGTGATCTGTTGCCAGTCCCTAGCTCCTCAGGAGACCCTCAGAAACTCCCAGGTATATCTGGCCCAGATTCTTATGGAGTCTCTGATTTCCTCCTGGACCCAGTGCACTGGAAACCTTGTATGTACCCTCCAAAAATGGAGTCACTGTTTCTGCCTGTCCTCCTGTGGAGTTCCTGTGCTGAAGCTCCACTGGCCTTCAGTGCCAAGTGGTCTGTGGGCTCTTCTTCTCAATGCCAACCCCCAAGGCTGGGGGTCCTGACATATGGTTAGATACTCTCATTCTTGTGGAAGAGCCTCTGCAATATAGTTGTTTTCCAGTTTGTGGGTCAGGCACTCAGTGGGTTTGGGTTTTGCTGTATTGTGAAAGCTCCCCTCCTACCATCTCTTTGTGGCTTCCTTGTAGGATATCTTTTTTGGTATTTTTCAGTCTGTTTTGTCAATAGTTGTTCAGCAGTTGGTTGTGACTCTGGTGATTTTTTTGTGAGAGAAAGTGAGCTCAAATCCTTCTACTCTGCCATCTTGTCTCTAATCCCTGCTCCCCCCACTAACAACACCTTTTCTTTTATCTGGCTACCTGTCAACATTACATGGTTGTCTAATAGGTATTTCAAAAGTAATGTGTCCCCAACAGAATTCTTCATTTCAACCCCTGATGCTATTCAGCCTCTTCTTTCCCTGGTTTTTCCAGTCTCATTAACATTTCTATTATTCTAGCTGCTTATGTTAAAAACCTTGGAGTAATTCTTGAGTCATATCTTTCTTTGACAAACTTTGCTCAACCCGTGCAAAGAATGTTGTTCTTCCCCTCAAAAGAGGTCCTCAAACTGGCCACTTCTTACAACAGCCAGTAGCTGTGAACCCTGTCCTAGACATTATCTTATTCGTCTGGATTATTGTGAATTCCTAAAATAGAGTCTATTTTCCATTCAACAACCAATGTAATTCTTAAAAAAAAATGTGTCAACTCTCATCACTCTATTTAAAATACCCATTGGTTTCCCATTCAGAAAAGTTCCCACAATATCCACCTCTCTCTGACCTCATTTCCTATTAATTTTCCTTTACTTACTCTCTTCCAAGACACACTGGTCTCTTTGTTGGTCATTACTTCTGCCTCAAGGCTGTTGTTACCCACTACTTTCTTTCTTTCGAGAATTCTTCCCACGTGTCTTCAAGTTGAGACTTTGTTTTTTTGCTTTCTTTAGAGCTCAACTCAGGTAACTTAGCAAAAATCATTCCCTGGAGTTCTATCATGCTTTAGTGGATTAAGGATCTTTTGTTTTCATTACTGTGGCTCTGGTTACAGCTGTGGCATGGGTTCGATCCTGGCCTAGGAACTTCTGCATGCCATGAGAGGTGTCCAAATAAAAAAATATTTCCTTGAACGCTTTATTTTAAATATGCTACCCTTCACTATCTGCCTTATCCCACTTTATTTTTTATTGATAACCCTCCTTATTACATGGCATTTTATTTAAAACTTTAAGCTCTTTAAGGCAGTAATTTTTTAATTTGTTTACTGACATATGTACAGAGCCTAGAACAACGCTTGAATGAGTGAAATTGTATTTGTGAGATATTCGCAGGCATCTTGCCTCTAGAATAGAAATGGCTGTTGTCTGTAGCTATGACAAAATGTTCTACAAAATTATTAGCTAATTTTCTCTGTACCAAGCAATTCAAGTAACAAATGAATCTCATAGTCTAAACTTATAATTCTGAGCTTCTAAACTTATAATTTTGGAAGTTTGGAGAAGATATTAGAGATGGCCAGATTCCCTATTGCACATAGTAGTGAAATAATTCACTTACTCATTCCTTTGACAAGTGTTTATTAAATCCCATTTATATAAAATAACTTAATCTGGAATAATATAAATTTCATTCAGAGATCAATCAAGATGGCAGAATAAGAGAACGTGGAACTAACCTCCTGACATGAACACATCAAAACCATATATACATGTAGAACAATTCTCACTGGAAACTGGCAGAAAGAGTTCTGTACAAACCAAGACTAAGAAAGATCCACACATAATTAGGTAGGAAGGGGAGAAAAGCAATCAGTTTGGAACCTGTGCCTCTGCACGCAGACTTAGAGGTAAACAGAGAATATACAGGTAGAGACTCACTCTGGGGAGTGAGCAGCAAGAGTCACAGACTGGGCACACCTTTCTTGGGGTCCTACACAACGACTATGAGCTCCATTGGCTGGCTGAAGGACTCTTGGGTGTGTAACAACAGGGTTGTGGGAAGCTTAGACTCATCTCGAGAGTACATGTGCTAGCTTGTCCCCAAGGAAGAAAGGGTGGACTGAGACTTCTCCAGTAGCTGCCGGGTTTCTGCCACCATCTTGGTACATGCCCCAGTCTGAGCTGAGCAAAATCTTCAGACTCATTTATTCTACATTGCAGCACAGCACTGGATCTAGAGCTACTGCATCCAAGGAGAAGACTTGACCTTTGGACCCAGAGGCTACCTTATCTTGAGTTGGAGTTGTTGACAGCTATTGTTGGCACTTTTTCAAGCACCTCATTTTCTGCCATAGCTCACCCCCTACCTACCAAGAATCCACATATCCCTGCTCCACCTGTGGTGCGATGCCCCAACAGAGCAGGGGTAGTGGAGGCTGGAGGCAGTTATTAGTTGTGAGGAACAAAAGGAACTTGGACTCAAGGGTGTGTCTGAGCAGAAGGAGAAACAGGTACTGGCACATTCACAAGCAACCCATTGGAGAGTTTTCAGATCTCTTGTCTGAGGCCAACACAAGCCAAGCCTGCCCTTGCTTCTATACTTGCTCATTCTGAGGCAAGGGTCTCAGTGTTAGAAGAGGGGAAAGCATACACAGGGAATAGACCCATCTTGGACCTGACCCTCAGAATGTCTAATCAGCAACTTAGGACCAGAAACTTCTAATAAGGTGGTGACATCCACTGAGTAGAGTAAGTCCTGCCTCCACCTAGCTCCAACTCTAGCCCCCTTCCAAAGTGATAGTTTCCAGAACACCTTGAGAAATGATTTGTGCCCAAGTAAAATCTAGCTCTCCCACCAAAGGCTGTGGGAACATGATTGGTAATAAGACAACTAAATTAAGGAAAAGAATAGATGAACAGAGGAAATAGGGAAAAGAATAGAAAAATTTAACTATGAGCTAAGACCCAATCAAAAATGAAGAATTAAATAGCTGACATTAAAAATAATAATAAACACTAGAAGGAATGAGTAGCAGCCAAAGTGATGCATAATGCTTAAGTGATCCAGTGCTAAAATAGTGATCTGGATGATAAAATAATGGAAATCACCCAGAGAGCAAAAAGAGAAACCAACTTTTAAAAATGAGAATTGTTTAGGAGATCTCTGAGATAATGTTAAGCATACCAATATTCTCATTACAGGGGTGCCAGAAGGAGAAAAGACAGAAAAGAGATCAAAAATGTAATTGAGGAAATTAAGGCTGAGAACTTCCCTAACCTGAGGAAGGAAACAGCAAGCACAGAGGGTCCCACACAGAAAGAAGCCAGACAGACCTTACCAAGACGTTATCATATTTAACAGCAAAAATTAAAAAGAGAATCTTAAAGGCAGCAAGAGAGAAAAAAAGTTGTCATATCGAATGTAATCCCCATAAGGCTATCATCTTAGAAACTAAAGCCTAAAGCCTTTCTTCTAAATTCAGGAACAAGACAAGAATGGTTACTTCTGCCACTTCTATATATTATATAATGTGTACTGGAAGTCCTAGCCACAACAATCAGACAAGAAAAATAATTAAAAGTCATCCAAATTAGAAGGAATAAATAAAACAAGTTATTTGCTGATGATATGATACTACATACAGAAAACCCTAAAGTCTCCATCAAAAAAAAAAACACTAGAATAAGTGAATTTAGTAAAGTTGCAGGATACAAGATTAATATAAAGAAATATGTTGCTTTTCTATAGTACTAATGAGTTATCACAGTTATTTTAAATCCCATTTAAAATCACATCAAAAAGAATAAAATATTTAAGAATAAACTTAACCAGGGAAGGGAAAGACCTGTACTCTGAAATTTGTAAAACACAGAGGAAGGAAATTGAAGGTGATACAAATAAATAGAAAGAAGCTTATGTTCTTGTATTAGAGGAATTAATATTGTTAAAGTGGCTCTATGACTCAAAGCAATCTACAGATTTAATGCAATTCCTATCAAAATAGCCATGCCATATCCCACAGAACTAGAACAATTAATCCTAAAATGTATACAGAACCACAGAACACCTTGAATCACCAAAGCAATATTGATTTAAAAAAAAAAAAAGGATAGAACCGGAGTTTTCACCGTCCCTCACTTCAGACTATACTACAAAGATACACTAATCAAAACAGCATATTACTGGCACAAAAACAGGCATATAATTCAATGGAACAGAACAGAGAGCCCCAAAGTAAGCCCACATGCCTATGGTCAATTAATCTACACCAGAGGAGGCAAGAATATATAATGGAGAAGACAGTCTCTTCAATAAGTGGTACTGGGAAAACTGAACAGCTACATGTAAAACGAGATTAGAATATTTCCTCACAACATATACAAAAATAAAATGCATTAAAGACCTAAGTGTGGAGTTCCCATTGTGGCTCAGTGGTAATGAACCCCACTGGTGCCCATATGGATGTAGGTTTGATCCCATGCCTCACTCAGTGGGTTATAAAGGATCCAGTGTTGCTATGAGCAGTGGTGTAGGTCACAGACATGGCTCGGATCTGGCAGTTGGTGTGGTTCTAGCATAGGCCTATGGCTACAGCTCCAATTTGACCCCTTCTCTGGGAACTTCCATATGCTGCAGTACAGCCCTAGAAAAACATAAAATAAATTTTTTAAATAAAAAAAAGACCTAAATGTGATACATGAAACCATAAAACTAGCAGAAAAAAGCAGAATGCCTTTGACATAAATCAGCAACATTTTTTTGGATCTGTCTCCTAAAGTAAAAGTGAAAAAATGGGACCTAATTAAACTTTAATGCTTTTACATAGTAAAGGAACCACTGAAAAAATTAAAAGACAACTTGTGGAATGGGAGAAAAATTTTGCAAGTAATATGACCAACAAGGGGTTAATGCGCAAAATATGTAAATAGCTTTTGCAGCTTAATATAAAAAACCAAATAACCCAATCCAAAAAATGGTCAAAAGACCTGAATAGAAATTTTTCCAAAGAAGACTTACATTTGGCTAACAGGCACATGAAAAGATTCTCAGCCTTGGTAGTCATTAGAAAAATGCAAATCACAAGGAGAGATCAGCTCACACCTGTCAGAATGGCTGTCAACAAAAAGCAACAAATGTTTGCAGGGATGTGGAATGAAGGGAATCTTGTATACTATTGGTAGGAATGTAAAGTGCTGTAGACACTGTGAAATACAGCATGGGAGTTTCTTTAAAAGCAAAAAAAAGAACTACCATAGAATCCAGCAATTCTACTCCTGGGCATATATCTGGAAAAAAATTAAAACAATAATTTGAAAAGATACATGCAACCCAATATTCATAGATCACTATTTACGATAGCCTAAATATGGAGACAACCCAAGTGTCCATCAACAAATGAATGGATGAGGAAAATGTGGTATATATGTACAATGGAATATTGTTCAGAGAAAGACAAATACCTTACGATATCACATATATATGCAATAAAAAAATGATTAAGTGTGTATTACAAAGCAGAAACGACTCACAGAGAAAACGATTAGTGGTTACTAGTGAGGAGGGGGAAAGATAGGCCTATGGGATTGAGAGATACAAACTACTAAGTATAAAGTAGATAATAAGGTTGTATTATATAGCACAGGGAATTAAAGTCATTATTTTGTAATAACTTCTCATGGAGTATAATCAAAAAATACTATTACACTGAATCACTATGCTGTATATCTGAAAGGAATATAGTATTGTAAATCAATACTGTATTTCAATAAAATTATAGTAAGAAAAGATAAAATTAATTCAGAATTTGTCAGTTCACTCATCTAAAGCAAAGATGAATAAAATAATCTGGTTTCACTTCATAATTACTGTTTCTAGACATTTCTAACACAAGTCAATGCTCCAGAAAAAAATTAAAACGCAGCACATTTCATTAGAAAATATCAACAATAAAATTATCAAGCAGATTGGAATTCAGAAGTACCTAAAAACCCAAACCTTAATTACTCTTTGCCTAGACTCCTAAGATGATGACATTCCATGAAATTGTATAGTATTTTCATTTACCAATTAAAATCTGAGAATTAATGTCAAATACAGAATATTAAATAGTATAGTTGGCAACTTTTTTTTTTATAAATGATACATAATTTTGCTTTAATTGGGACGCTTAACTACCACAAGGTCAATTCACTTTTAACAGTCTCCAAATCTGGCAATGATGAATGCAATGTCAGTAATTTGTTATTGTATTATAGGACATCAATACCAAAATTATGTTAATTAGTAATAGTTTAACTGTGAAGATGTTAGAATTTATATTTCAAAATTAAAGATCAAAAAATTATGATTGCAGAAGTGAGCCAAGTAAATCTGAACTATAAAAGTAAAATAAAGATCTATAGATTACTTCAGAAATGGAAATCATATCTAATCAATATTGAAATGAAACATTTAGAGTGATGGACCACTGAATAATACTAAATGGTGATTAAAACAAGGTAAATATTTATTAAATGTCATTGATTTATTAGGCTATGCTGAACTAAACAAATTAATTTGATGTCTTATATCTCATTCTGCTATAGCCTTTATTAAATCTGAAGTCTTGGACTTGAAGGGATATCATATATTCCCTTCAGTTTTTAATCTCTTTGAAATATTAGTTTGATTCTTGGGAAAGCTCTGAAAGTCACAGACCAAAGTCTTTTGATTATCAGTGAGACTTTTCTGTTCTGCTAGTAACTGGCCAGAGAAGACAACCTGTCAAGAGGAATATCAGCCTCTATAAGGGCAGGGATCTTTGTCATTATTAAGTACCTAGAATACTTTATGGAACATGGTGAAAATTCAATAAATAATATTTATATGTGAATTACCTCTTAATTTCTTCATCTATAAAATGAAGTGATTTAATCATATGGAATTTTCCCCAAATAGAATCTAAGGTCCAACAGTTAGATATTGAAAGGCATTATCTAAAAACAGATTTCTGTATCTCAATATGTTTGTAAAATAGGGTTAAACAAAATTATATTTCTTTACTAAAGGCCTTTTATATGTAAATATGCATTGCAAATATCCCAGAAAAACAAAGCATGAGTAACATTTTCTCAAATCTTTTTCCTATAAAGCATCTATAAAAGTTACAATACATAAATTAGCATATTTTCCTCCATCCATTGGCCTATAGAACCGGTCTCTGTTCATTGTTCAGTATTGCTCCATTCAAAAATAGTAATCATGTTTTTTCTTATCTCCTCTATAGTTACCTGGATTATATGGCACAAGACAACCTTTTGTTGTTGTTCAACATGGACAAATTAGAGATTTGAAACAATTTTGAGGTAAATTTAATGCCAATCCTTATGAAAAGCAAAGGGCTTAACACCCCATATTAAGTAAGTATATTCTAGATGGCTAGCCATACTCCTTAGTTTTCTTACCCTCCTAGAAATGCATCCACAACTCAGAAACAGTCCAGTGCTGAGGAAAATAAAGGAACTATTTTCATTGTAGGCTCTATTCTTAAATTGCTAGTGACATCTGGGAAATCCATTCATCAGATACTATACAAGCATGTAGAGGTATCATTTTTTTACTTAGTTGGTATGAACTGTTTTCTGGAATATCTGACAGTGATGCCTAGATCTGAGCAATTTCTGTTCCAATATTCGTCCTTTTGGGGTTCCTGGGAAATCTCTTCTCTGGTAATGTAGAAAATTAAATGCCGGAACCCAATATCTTTCTCTAAGTAGACCCAGCTACTGAAGAATTCTAGATTCTTCTTTTTCTTCTCTAATTTTGTAATGAGCTATCCCTTAGCTACATTCACCGGGCTCCCTGAACATTGAGACTTTAATGAGATTGTTAGGTCAGGAATCAATCTTAAGTAAAAATTACAACTCTACCATATGCTCTCTGACAGCTAATTTCTCTGCCTCAATTCCCTCTTTTGGAGAGAACAATAAGGAAGGACAGTTGCAGTTTTTTAAAGAAATAGTTATTGTGAGGATTAAGCAAGGAATGGCATAAAGGGGACTTAGTAGTAAGTTTAGCACTAAATGAGTTTTCAGTGAATGTTTATTATTAATAAAATCCTCCATAATAGTCCTCCTACTCTCTAACTCTGTGTTGACCTCCATCCCCAGGGACCTGTGCTGTTTTAGTCTACTATTTTCTAAGATAATTGCCTTACCTAAATTGGCTGGAAGCAACTGTTGTTTCTGTTAGCATTTAGCTATAGTGTTTACCATATGTAAACAAACTGACAGCTTTGGTAACTAACAAAGAGAGCACATAATTCAGATGTGTGAAAAGGAAGATTTCTGGGGAAGGAAGAGCAGAGAGAGTGGTAGGTGTTGAGAAATGCTGAAATTTCCACACTGGTGGTTTGCACTGATTAGTCACCATTTAATTATTCAGCAGTATATTTCATCTTGAGTGTATAAAGTCAAGCTTTTACTGTATCTATTTGGCATGCCTCATCTGCATGAGCATAAGTTGATTCTTTTTTCTCCCCTTTTTTACCCTGCCATATTAGCAAGTGATAGCCAAACAGTTAATCACAGCTAGACTACAGTGCTCTAAACAAGCTGTCAAAGAAACTAAAATAACTAAACCAACTATGGCACAATCTGCTTTTTTCAGTTGTCTGTGCATGGCCTGAACTCTCACTTTATTTAATTCTTTGTTAACTCTTATTCTCCTGAAATTTAGGTTTTGTGTTTTTATTGAATAATTAGGGGATGGCAAGAGAAATAGGAGTATAAAGAAGTTAAGCACAGTTATTTGCCAGAATTGTATGGCAGATGCTTAGGATACATGACAACTACTTGTGTCCAAGGGCAGCAAACACATAATGGACTAGCACTGTCCCTCAGACACCTGTTTAAAAGCTTCGAGGTACGTTAATGAAGTGTGTGGCTTAAGTATTCAGTGTGTCAGCCCATAATTCTTTCCTTTATTATTTTTTTCCTTTTCCCAAGTGAAAACAAAGGAAAGGCTGCTCAACTCCACAGGGATCATTCATGACAAATTTTATTCTAAAAGGTAAATTTACAAGGAAAATGTGTGACAACAAATGTGTGGAGAGATTTGAAAAGTGAGCAACATGTCATCCAAAACTGCAACAAAGTACCTAATGAGCACCAACTTTCTAATGAGTAAAATGATTGTGACAAAAGTAGATGAGGATTGGGCTGAAAATGGAATAGTAATCAAGTTAGCAAAGATAAAATAATTCTAATCCTAATTTATGGTGAATTCAGAATAAAAAGGTAACTTTGCAGTCAGCAGCTAGACTAAGTAATGTTTTGTTTTCTTTCCTCAAATTGTTCTCATAGTGAGAAGTCATTGTGGTCATAGGAGTCAGAGACATTGCCTGATCAGAGTCGTCAGAAACGTTTCATACATCATCCACTGCCCACTTTAGGAACATACATAAAAAGCTTTTTTCACAAAAATATTCTCCCTGCCATAATGACTTGTTTTATCCTTGTCATATTTGAATTCATATATATATATATATATATATATATATATATATATTTATAATATATCTCCATCTCTCTTATTTTTGACTTTTCCAAGAAATACTCTCTGTGACGAAGGTTTGAGTAAAAGTATTGTGGTCAGGAAGGGCAGCCAACATTGGCAAATAAATGGTGAGGTAATACAGAAAATGGAACAAGATGAAAAATTCACCAGAGCTGGACTACTGAAACTTAATCTCACACTCTGGGAAAAGATGAACACGTGACTTAGAACAGTCACTCCCAAGTGGTAGGGGAGTAAAAGTATTTGTATACTAAATATTGCTATTATTTAGTTGAGGCTGCCCTGGGTGTTAAATTCACAGGACTTCCATCTGCTTTCTGAAGTTCGAGGAAAAAGAGTCCTAGCAGGTAAGATCACCTGAATGATGGTTGGAACTTGTTGAAAGGGTTAGACAATATGGGCAGAGCATCTATAACAGTGTTACTGGTTTGGTGTTTTGGTTTGGTTTGGTTTGGTACTAACATCTGTAAAAACATAGAATAATGAAGAGGCCTGTATCTAGCAACTGTCCAAGACCATACTTCATGTACTTTTGTATACTTCTCTTACCCCTTGTTCCAAATATTTTTCATACCTGTTTTATCAATGTCCTGTTTTTTTATATTCATATATTTATATAAGTTTTCCTAGTTTCATTTTTAAAAAGAGACCATGTTTAAATCAAAAAGGCTCGGTGATTAATTCAGCAGTTACATAATTAAATACCTATTATATGTCAGGCATCATTATTAGCACTGAAGATAAAGTGGTTGCCAAAATATGCATGGTATCTACCTTTACTGAGGTTACAGTCTATTTAGATTCTTGCCAAAGAACGAGAGGATGTGTCATAATTCAATTAAATAAAATCTATAAATATGATATCTATATAATCTTCCCAATATATACTAAGAAGGAGAAACTGAAAGTTGCATTACTTTTAATTCCTTCTTGGTAATTCTAACCAGATAGTGTATAAACTTACGTGGAGATTTATTTTTTAATTTATTTCTTTTTTTTTGCTTAATGAATTTTATACAATCATAGGTGTACAAAAATCATCACAACTCAATTTGATAGCATTTGCGTCCCAAACCCTCAGTGCATCCCCCCACCCCCCAGATTGTCTTGTTTGAAAAACCAAAGGTTTTCCAAAGTCTGTGAGTCATTATCTGTTCTGTAAAGAAGTTCACTGTGTCTTTTTAGTTTCCACAAGTAGGCAGTAGCATTTGGTGTTGCTGTCTAATTGTCTGACTGGTTTCACTTCTCATGATATTTTCTAGGTTCATCCATGTTGCTATAAATGTTGTTATTTCATTCCTTTTAATGGCTGAGTAATATTCCATTGTGTGTATGTGCCATATCTTCCCTATCCACTCCTCTGTCGATGGGCATTTAAGTTGTTTCCATGACCTGGCTATTGCATAGAGTGCTGCAGTGAACACTGGAGTACATGTGTCTTTTCGAGTCATGGTTTCCTCTGGATAGATGCCCAGGAGTGGGATTGCTGGATCAAATGGAAATTCTATTTTTAGTTTTCTGAGAAATCTCCATACTGTTTCCCACAGTGGTTGCACCAATTTGCATTCCCACCAGCAGTGTAATAGGGATCCTTTTTCTCCACAGCCTTTCCAGCATTTACTGTTTGTAGACATTTTGATGATGGCCATTCTGGCCCTTGTAGTGTGGTACCTCATAGTGGTTTTGATTTGCATTTCTTTAATGAGGAGTGATGTTGAACATCTTTTCATGTGTTTATTTGCCATCTGCATGTCTTCTTTGGAGAACTGTCTGCCTAGATAGATCCTCTGCCCATTTTCTGATGGTGTTGTTTGTTTTTTTTGGTATTGAGCTGTAGGAGGTGTTTGTAAATTTTAGAGATTAATCCCTTGTCAGTTGATTCATTTGTAAATTATTTTCTCCCTTTTTGTGGGTTGTCTTTTCGTTTTGTTGAGGGTTTCCTTTGCTGTGCAGAAACTTTGAAGTTTAAGTCCCATTTGTTTATTTCTCTTTTTATTGTCCTTACTCTGACAGATGGATTAGAGAAGATGTTGCTATCATTTATGTCAGAGAGTGTTTGGCCTATGTTTTCCTCTAAGAGTTTTATACTATCTGGTCTTATATCTAGATCTTTAATCCATTTTGAGTTTATTTTTGTTCATGGTGTTAAGTGTTCTGGTTTCATTTTTTTACATGTATTGTAGCTGTCCAGTTTTCCCAGCACCACGTATTGAAGAGACTGTCTTTTCTCCAGTGTATATTCTTTCCTCCTTTGTCATAGATTAGTTGACTATAGATGTGTGGGTTTAATTCTGGGCTTTCTATCCTGTTCCACTGATCTATATTTCTATCTTTGTGCCAGTACCATACGGTTTTTATGACTGTAGCTTTGTATTATAATCTGAAGTCAGGGAGCCTGATTCCTCCAACTCCATTTTGCTTTTTCAGGATATCTTTGGTTTTTCTGTGTTTCCAAACAAACTTTAAAATACTTTGGTCTAGTTCTGTGAAAAATGTCCTTGGTGACTTCATAGGGATTGCATTGAATCTGTAGATTGCCTTGGGTAGTATAGTCATTTTGATTATATTGACTCTTCCAATCCAACAGTATGGTATGTCTTTCCATCTGTTCATGTCATCTTTGATTTCTTTCATCAGTGTTTTATAGTTTTCAGAGTACAGGTCTTTTGTCTCTTTAGGTAGGCTTATTCCTAAATATTTTATTCTTTTTGATGTGACGGTAAATGGGATTGCTTCCTTAATTTCTCTTTCTGATCTTTCATTGTTAGTATATAGAAATGCAGTTGATTTCTGTGTATTAATTTTGTATCCTACAACTTTGCCAAATTCATTGATGAGCTCTTAACAGTTTTCTGGTAGGGTCTTTAGGATTCTCTAGGGGTAGTATAATGTCATCTGCAAATAGTGATAGTTTTACTTCTTCCTTTCCAATTTGGAATCCTTTAATTTCTTTTTCTTCTCTGATTGCTGTGGCTAGGACTTCCAGAACTATGCTGAATAGTAGTGGTGAGAGTGGACATCCCTGTCTTGTTCCTGATCTCAGCGGGAATTCCTTCAGCTTTTCACCATTGAGAATGATGTGAGCTCTGGGTTTGTCATAGATGGCCTTTATTATATTGAGGTAGGTTCCATCTATGCCCACTTTCTGAAGGGTTTTTATCAGAAAGGGTGTTGGATTATATCAAAGGCTTTATGTGTGTCTATGGAGAGAATGATCATATTTTTTTTTATTCTTCAGTTTGTTAACGTGGTGTATCACACTGATTGATTTGTGAATACTGAAGAACCCTTGCATCCCTGGGATAAATCCCACTTGATCGTGATGTACAATCGATTTAATGTATTGTTAGATTCGGTTGGCTAGTATTTTGTTGAGAATTTTTGCATCTATGTTCATTGGTGAGATTGGCCTGTAATTTTCTTTTTTTGTGATATCTTTGTCTGGTTTTGGTATCAGGGTGATGTTTGCCTCATAGAATGAGTTTGGGAGTGTCCCTTCCTCTGCAGTTTTTTGGAATAGTTTCAGAAGGATCGGTGTTAGCTCTTCTCTAAATGTTTGATAGAATTCGACTGTGAAGCCATCTGTTCCTGGACTTTGTTGGAAATTTTTTAATCATAGTTTCATTTTCAAAACTTGTGATTGGTCTATTTATATTTTCTATTCCATCTTGATTTAGTCTTGGGATTTTGTACTTTTCTAAGAATTTGTCGATTTCTTCTAGGTTTTCCATTTTATTGCCATATAGTTGCATATAGTATTCTCTTGAAATCCTTTGTATTTCTTTTATGTCTGTTGTTACTTCTCCTTTTTCATTTTTTAGTTTTATTGATTTGTGTCCTCTCTTTTTTCTTGATAAGTCTGGCTAAGGGTTTATCAATTTTGTCGATCTTTTCAAAGAACCAGCTTTTAGTTTCATTGATCTTTTCTATTGTTTTCTTCATTTCTAGTTCATTGATTTCTGCTCTGATCTTTATGATTACTTTTCTTCTACTAACTTTGGTCTTGTCAGTTCTTCCCTCTCTAGCTGCTTTAGATGTAAAATTACGTTTTTATTAGAGCTTTTTCTTGTTTCCTGAGGTAGGCTTGCGTTGCTATAATACTTTCCTCTTAGAACTGCTTTTCCTGCTTCCCATAGGTTTTGGAGTGTTGTATTTTTGTTGCACTTTGCTTCTATGTATTGTTTAATTTCCTCTTTGATTTCTTCAGTGATCCATTGGTTGTTTAGTAGCATGTTGTTTAGTCTCCACGTGCTTGTATTTTTTGCCATATTTTCTTGTTGTTGGTTTCCAGTCGTATAGAATTGTGGTCAGAGAAGATGCTTCATATGATTTCAATTTTCTTAAAGTTACTAAGGCTTCATTTGTAGTCCAGGATGTGATCAATCTTAGAAAATGTTCTGTGCACACATGGGAAGAATGTGTATTGTGTTGTTTTTGGATGGAATGTCCTATAAATATCTATTAAGTCCATCTGATCTAATGCTTCAATCAGGGCCTGTGTTTCCTTATTGATTTTCTGTCTGGATGACCTATCCATTGCTGTAAGTGGGGTGTTAAAGTCCCCCACTATGATTGTGTTGTTGATTTCTCCTTTTAAGGTTTTTAGCAGTTGCCTTATATAATGTGGTGATCCTATGTTGGGTGCATAGATGTTTAAAATTGTTCTATCTTATTCTTAGATTGCTCCTTTGATCATTATGTAGTGCCCTTCCTTGTCTCTTAAAATGTTCTTCATTTTAAAGTCTATTTTGTCTGATATGAGTATTGCTACTCTGGCTTTCTTTTGATTCCCGTTTGCATGGAATAATTTCTTTTGTCCTCTCACTTTCAATTTGTATGTGTCTCTAGAAGTGAAATGGGTCTCTTGAAGGCAAGATATATATGGGTATTGTTTTTGTATCATTCGGCTAGTCTATGTCTTTTGGTTGGGGCATTCAGTCCATTAACATTTAAGGTAATTATTGAAATATATGTTCTTATTGCCATTGTATTAACTGTTTGGGGTTTTTGTTGCTCTTATTTCTCCCCTTACTCTCTTGTTGTCTCCTCTCACAAGATGACTATCTTTAATGTTATATTTGAGTTGATATTTCTTATTTGTTTGTGTATCAATTGTAGATTTTTGGTGTGCAGCTAGTTTTGATAGACTCCTATATCTGAAGTTTTGATATAGGAGTCTACATATAAATGAGATTTTTTAAGTTGCTGGTTTCTTAATTGCAAGTACATCTCCAGTGTCCTGAATTTGAGCTCTCTTCTCACGATTTCTGATTTTGGTAGCACAATTGTGCATGGATGATTTTGTATCTTTACTGTATATATGCCTTTGCTGGTGAGCCTTGTCATTTGTGGTGTTTTTGTTTCTGGTCATGGCCTTTTCTTTTCTATCTAGAGAAGTTCTTTAGGATTTGTTGTAAAGCTCGTTTAGTGTTACAGAAATCTCTTAGCTTTTGCTTATCTGTAAAGGTTTTGATCTTTCCTTCAAATCTGAATGAGAACTTTGCTGACTAAAGTAATCTTGGTTGGAAGATTTTCCCTTTCATCACATTAAGTATATCATGCCACTGCCTTCTGGCCTGAAGAGTTTCAGCTGAACAATCTGCTGGCAACCTTATTGGGGCTCCCTTGTATGTATTTGCTTCTTTTCCCTAGCTGATATCAGTATTTTCTCTTTGTCTTTAATTTTTGTCATTTTGATTAGTATGTGTCTTGGGGTGTTCCTCCTTGGGTTTATTTTATATGGTACTTACTGCACTTCCTGGATTTGAGTGAGTGGTTTCTTTCCCATATTAGGGAAGTTTTTGGCTATTATCTCTTCGAATATTTTTTCTGTCCCCTTCTCTCTCTCTTCTCCCTCTGGCACCCCCATAATATGGATGTTTGTGCATTAACATTATCCCAGAGTTCTCTTGAGACTCTGCTCATTTCCTTTCAATCTTTTCTCTCTCTTCTCTTCTGCATTAGAGATTTCCACTAATCTGTCCTCCACCTCACTGATTCGTTTTTCTGCCTCCTGTATTCTACTCTTGGCTGTTTCTAATGAATTTTTTATTTCAGTTATTGTATCTTGCATCTCTTCTTGTTAAATTTTTACATCTTGTATTTCTTTGCTCAGTGTTCCCTGTAAATTATCAATCTTTACCTCCAGTCTATTTCCAATATCTTGCATCACCTTCAGCATCAACAGTCTAAAGTCTCTTTCTGGGAGGCTAGTAATGTCATCACTGAGCTGTTTTTCTGGGCTCTTCTCTTTCTCCCTTATCTGAGTTATAGTTTTCTGTCTTTTCATTTTTATAGGTTTTTGGCGTGGTGAACTTTTTGCTGACAATAGAGTTGTGGCCTCTCTTACTTCTGGTGTTTGCCTCCCCTGTGGCTAAGGTCAGAATTGGGGGGGGGCTTGCTGTAGGCTTCCTAATGGGAGGGACTGGTGCCTGCCCACTGGTAGGTGGGGTTGATTCCTATCCCTCTGATGGGTGGGGCTTTGTCTCTGGGTGAGATTAGAGGCTTGCTGTGTGCCTGAGGGGTCTTTAGGCAGCCTGTTTACTGATGGGTGGGGCTGTGATCCCACCTGGAATATTGTTTGGCCTGGGGCTTCTCAGTGGTGATGGGAGGGACCAGGTTTTCCCAAAAATGGCCACCTCGAGAGAAATGCAGGCTGATGAATGTCCCCAAGAGCTTCACCTCCAATGCCCTTCCCCCACAACCAGGCACAGTCACCCCTGCTTTCCCAGGAGATCCTCCAAGAATTGCAGTCAGGTTCCACCCGGATTCCTATGGAGACTGCTTTGCCCTGGGACCCAGTGCACATGAAAGTCTTTGTTTGCCTTTCAAGAATGGGGTCTCTGTTTCCCCCAGTCCTGTGGAGCTCCTGCACACAAGCCCCACTGGCCTTCAATGCTAGATGCTCTGTGGGCTCTTTCTCCCTGTGCCAGATCCCCACGCGTGGGGATTTGAGGTGGGGCTCAGAACTCTCAGTCCTGTAGCTGAGTCTCTGTGATACAGTTACTTTCCAGTCTGTGAGGCTTCCCACCCGGGATGTGTAGGGTTGCTTCTATTGTGTAATCGCCCCTCCTACCTCTTGATGTGTTCTCCTCTTTTTCTTCTGGATTAGAATATCTTTTTTGGAAGTTTACAGTTCATTTGTTTGAAGGTTGCTCGACATTTCATTGTAGTTTTGCTGTTTTTTGGTAGAGAAGTTGAGCTCCAATCTTTATATTTTGCCATCTTAATCCAATAAGTGTAGATGTTTTAAATGAAGAATAGATCAGATATCCACAGTCTATCCAGAGTTATTATAAGAAATGCTGGTTAATTGTGTTTAGTCATAGCCATTTTTTTTTTAGGATCTCTTTATTTTTTTTTTCACTTTATGAATTTTTTTTACATTTATAGATGTACAAAAATCACAACAAAATTTTATAGAATTTCCATCCCAAACACTCAGTGCATTCCCCCACCCCCCAACTTGTCTCATTTGGAAACCATAACTTTTCCAAAATCTGTGAGTCAGTACTTGTTCTGCAAATTCATTGGGTCCCTTTTTTAGATTCCACATATAAGTCGTATCATTTGACGTATGTTTCATTGTCTGACTGACTTCACTTCGCATGATAATTTCTAGGTCCATCCATGTTGCTATAAATGCTGTTATTTTGTATTGTGTATATGTACAACGTCTTCTTTATCCACTCCTCTGTCGATGGACATTTAGGTTGTTTCCATGACTTGGCTATTGTATAGAGTGCTGCAATGAACATTGGAAAACATGTGTCTTTTCGAGTCATGGTTTTCTCTGGATAGATGCCCAGGAGTGGGATTGCTGGATCAAATGGTAGTTCTGTTTTTAGTTTTCTAAGGAATCTCCATACGGTTTCCAGAGTGGTTGCACCAATTTACATTCCCACCAACAGTGTAATAGGGTTCCTTTTTCTCCACACCCTCTCCAGCACTTATTGTTTGTAGACTTTTTGATGATGGCCATTCTGGTCTGTATAAGGTGGTACCTCATAGTGGATTTGATTTGCATATCTCTAATGAGGAGCAGTGTTGAACATCTTTTCGTGTGTTTATTTGCATGTCTTCTTTGGAGAATTGTCTGTTGAGATCTTCTGCCCGTTTTTTGATGGGGTTGTTTGTGTTTTTGGTATTGAGCTGTAGGAGGTGTTTGTAAATTTTAGAGATTAATCCCTTGTTAGTCGATTCATTTGCAAATATTTTCTCCTATTCTGTGTTTTGTCTTCTCATTTTGCTTAGGGTTTCCTTTGCTATGAAGAAACTTTGAAGTTTAATTAAGTCCCATTTATTTATTTTTTTATTGTCATTACTCTAATGGGTGGATCTGAGAAGATGCTGCTGTCATTTATGTCGGAGACTGTTTGGCCTATGTCTACCTCTAAGAATTTTATAGTATCTGGTCTTATATCTAGGTCTTTAATCCATTTTGAGTTTATTTTTGTACATGGTTTTAGAAAGTGATCTCATTTCATATTTTTACATGTGGCTGTTCAGTCTTCCCAGCACCACTTACTGAACAGGTTGTCTTTTCTCCGTTGTACATTCTTGCCTCCTTTGTCATAGATTAGTTGACTATAGGTGCGTAGGTTTAATTCTGGGCTTTCTGTCCTGTTCCACTGATCTATAGTTCTCTCTTTCGGGCAGTACCATATCGTTTTGATGACTGTTAGCTTTTTAGTATACTCTGAAGTCAGGGAGCCTGATTCCTCCTGCACCATTTTACTCTTTCACGATGTCTTTGCCTCTTCTGGGTCTTTTGTGCTTCCAAACAAACTTGAAAATATTTCATTCTAGTTCTGTGAAAAATGTCCTTGGTAATTTAATTTGATAGGGCTTGCATTGAATCTGTAGATTGCCTTGGGTAGTATAGTCATTTTGATAATATTAATCTTCCAGTCCAAGAGAATGGTATGTCTTTGCATCTATTCATGTCATCTTTGATTTCTTTCATGAGTGTCTTATACTTTTCAGAGTACAGGTCTTTTGTCTCTTTAGGTAGATTTATTCCTAAGTATTTGAATCTTTTTGATGTGATGGTAAATGGGATTGCTTCACTAATTTCTCTTTCTGACCTTTCATTGTTAGTATATAGAAATGCAGTTGACTTCTGTGTATTAATTTTGTATCCAGTGACTACCAAATTCATTGATGTGCTCTGTTTTCTGGTAGAGCTTTAGGATTCTCTAGGTATAGTGTCATATCATATGCAAATAGTGATAGTTTTACTTCTTCCTTTCCAATTTTGATTCCTTTTAGTTTTATTTTTTTGTCTTTTTGTCTTTTCTAGGGCCACACTCATGGCATATGGAGGTTCCCAGGCTAGGTGTCCAATCGGAGCGGTAGCTGCTGGCCTATGCCACAGCCACAGCAATGCAGGATCCAAGCCGTGTCTGCAACCTACACCACAGCTCACGGCAACGCTGGATCCTTAACCCACTGAGCAAGGCCAGGAATTGAACCCACAACCTCATGGTTCCTAGTCAGATTCGTTAAGCACTGAGCCATGACGGGAACTCCTTGATTCCTTTTATTTCTTTTACTTCTCTGATTGGGGTGGCTAGAAGTTCCACAACTATGCTGAAATAGTAGTGGCGAGAGTGGACGTCCTTTTCTCGTTCTTGATCTTAATGGGAATTCTTTCAGCTTTTCACCATCGAGGACGATCTTAGCTCTGGGTTTGTCATATATGGCCTTTATTACGTTGAGGTAGGTTCTCCCTACGCCCACTTTCTGAAGGGTTTTTATCAGAAATGTGTGTTGGATTTTGTCAAAGGCTTTTTCTGCATCTATTGAGAGGATCATATGGTTTTTACTCTTCAGTTTGTTAATGTGGTGTATCACACTGATTGATTTGCAGATATTGAAGAATCCTTGCATCCCTGGGATAAATCCCACTTAATCATGATGTACAGTCTTTTTAATGTACTGTTGGATTCGGTTGGCTAGTATTTTGTTGAGGATTTTTGCATCTATGTTCATCAGTGAAATTGAACTTTAATTTTCTTTTTTTGTGGTATCTTTTTCTGCTTTTGGTATGAGGGTGATAGTGGTCTCGTAGAATGAGTTTGGGAGTGTTCCTTCCTCTGCAGTTTTTTGGAATAGTTTCAGGAGGATAGGTGTTAGCTCTTCTCTAAATGATACAATTCACTTGTGAAGCCATCTGGTCCTGAACTTTTGTTTGCTGGAATTTTTTTTAATCACAGTTTCAATTTCAGAACTTGTGATTGGTCTGTTCATCTTTTCTATTTCATCTTGGTTTAGTCTTGCAAGATTGTACTTTTCTAAGAATTTGTCCATTTCATCTAGGTTTTCCGTTTATTGGCATATATTTGCATATAGTAGTTCTGTATGACCCTTTGTATTTCTGTGATGTCCGTTGTTACTTCTTTTTCATTTGTAACTTTATTTTATTTTTTAAAATAGATTTTAATTTTTAGCAGTTTTAAATTTATAGAAAAACTGGAAAGAGAGTGTAGACAGTTCCTTCCCATATACCCTGCATACAGTTGCCCTTATTAGTTACATCTTATATTGGTATGCTACATTTTCTGTAATTAATGAACCAATTTTGATACCTTACTTTAACCATATTCCATACTTTATTCAGATTTTCTTAATATCCTTTTTCTGTTCCAAGATCCCAAATTCAGTTTAGTCGTCATGTCTCCTTAGGCTCCTGTTACCTATCACATTTTCTCAGACTTTTCCTTGGGTTTGATATTTCTGATGCTTTTAAACAATACTGGCCTGGGTTACTGTAGCATGCTCTGCTATCGGAATTTGTCTGATGTTCTTCTTCTATTTTTCTTTTTTTGCCCATTACTTAATGAATTTTATTACACTTATAGGTGTACAAAAATCATTACAACTCAATTTTATAACATTTCCATCCCAAACCTTCATTGCATCCCCCCACACCCCAACTTGTCTCATTTGGAAAACAGAGGTTTGCCAAAGTCTGTGAGTCAGTATCTGTTTTGTAAAGTCCATTGTGTCCTCTTTTTAGTTTCCACATGTAAGGGGTAGCAGTTGATGTTGGTGTCTCATTTTCTGACTGGTTTCACTTCGCATGATAATTCCTAGGTCCATCCATGTTGCTATAAATGTTGTTATTTCATTAATTTTAATGGCTGAGTAATATTCCATTGTGTATATACACCATATCTTCCCTATCCATTGGGCATTTAGGCTGTTTCCATGACTT
This sequence comes from Catagonus wagneri, assembly GCA_004024745.2. NCBI lineage: Eukaryota > Metazoa > Chordata > Mammalia > Artiodactyla > Tayassuidae > Catagonus > Catagonus wagneri. Next base: position 61,685,090 of record PVHT021183693.1, on the reverse strand, counting down.
GGCTATTGTATAGAGTGCTACAATGAACACTGGAGTACATGTGTCTTTTTGAGTCATGTTTTTTTCTGGATAGATGCCCAGCAGTGGCATTGCTGGATCAAATGGTAATTCTGTTTTTAATTTTCTAAGGAATCTCCATAATGTTTTCCACAATGGTTGCACCAATTTGCATTCCTACGAACAGTGTAATAGGGATCCTTTTTCTCCACACCCTCCCCAGTACTTACTGTTTGTAGACTTTTTGATGATGGCCAGTCTGGCTGGGGTAAGGTGGTACTTCATAGTGGTTTTGAGTTCCATTTCTCTAATAATGAGTGATGTTGAATATCTGCTCGTGTTTTTTGGCTGTCATTCTTTGGAGAATTGTCTGTTTAGATCTTCTGCCCATTTTTTGATGGGGTGGTTTGTTTTTTTTGGTATTGAGCTGTAGGAGATGTTTGTGAATTTTGGAGATTAATTCCTTGTCAGTTGATTCATTTGCAAATATTTTCTCCCATTTTGTGGGTTGTCTTTTCATTTTTTTTAGGGGTTTCCTTTGCTATGAAGAAACTTTTAAGTTTAATTAAGTCCCATTTGTTTATTTTTCTTTTTATAATCATTACTCTTAAAAAGTGAATCTGAGATGTTGCTTTCATTTATGTCAGAGACTGGCCTATGATTTCCTCTAAGAGTTTTATAGTATCTTGTCTTATATCCTAGATCTTTAATCCATTTTGCCTTGATTTTTGTGCATGGTGTTAGGAAGTATTCTAATTTCATTTTTTTTCATGTGGCTGTCCAGTTTTCCCAGCAGCATTTATTGAACAGGCTGTCTTTTCTCCGATGTATATTCTTCCCTCCTTTGTCATAGATTAGTTGACTATAGATGTATGGTTTAATTCTGGGCTTTCTGTCCTGTTCCACTGATCTATATTTCTGTCTTTGTGCCAGTACCATACAGTTTTGATGACTGTAGCTTTGTAGTAGAGTCTGAAGTCATGGAGCCTGATTCCTCAAGCTCCATTTTTCTTTTTCAGGATGTCTTTGGCTATTCTGGGTTTTTTGTGTTTCCAGACAAACTTTAAACTATTTTGTTCTAGTTCCTTGAAAAAGGTCATTGGTAATTTGATAGGGATTGCATGAATGTGTAGATTGCATTGGGTAGTATAGTCATTTTGATAATATTGACTCTTCCAATCCAAGAGCATGGTATGTCTTTCCATCTGTTCATGTCATCCTTGATTTCTTTCCTCAGCACCTTGAGAGTTTTCAGAGTGAGGGTCTTTTGTTCTTTAGGTAGGTTTATTCCTAAGTATTTGATTCTTTTTGATGCGATGATAAATGGGATTGCCTCCCTAATTTCTCTTCTGATCTTTCATTGTTAGTATATAGAAATGCAGTTGATTTCTGTGTATTAATTTTGTATCCTGTGACTTTGCCAAATTCATTGATGAGCTCTAACAGTTTTCTGGTAGAGTCTTTAGGATTCTCTAGGTATAGTATAATGTCATCTGCAAATAGTGATAGTTTTACTTCTTCCTTTCCAATTTGGATTCCTTTTATTTCTTTTACTTCTCTGATTGCTGTGGCTAGGACTTCTAAAATTATGTTGAATAGCAGTGGTGAGAGTAGACATCCCTGTCTTGTTCCTGATCTCAGCGGGAATTCTTTCAGCTTTTCACCATTGAGAATGATGTGATCTCTGGGTTTGTCATAGATGGCCTTTCCCCCTGTGCCCACTTTCTGAAGGGTTTTTTTTTTTTTATCAGAAATGGGTGTTGGATTATGTCAAAGACTTTTTGTGCATCTATGGAAAGAAGGATCATATGGTTTTATTCTTCAGTTTCTTAATGTGGTATATCATACTGATTGATTTGCGGATATTGAAGAATCCTTGCATCCCTGGGATAAATCCCACTTGATCATGATGTACAATCCTTTTAATGTATTGTTGGTTTCGGTTGGCTAGTATTTTGTTGAGAATTTTTGCATCTATGTTCATCAGTGAGATTGGTCTTTAATTTTCCTTTTTTGTGGTATCTTTGCTTTTGGTATCAGGGTGATAGTTGCCTCATAGAATGAGTTTGGGAGTGTTCCTTCCTCTGCAGTTTTTTGGAAGAGTTTCAGAAGGATAGGTGTTAGCTCTTCTCTAAATGTTTGATAGAATTCAACTGTGAAGCCATCTGTTCCTGGACTTTTGTTTGTTGGAAATTTTTTAATCACAGTTTCAATTTCAGAACTTCTGACTGTTCTATTCATCTTTTCTATTTCATCTTGGTTTAGTCTTGGGAGATTGTACTTTTCTAAGAATTTGTCCATTTCATCTAGTTCTCCATTATATTGCAGTATAGTTCCAAGTGGTAGTCTCTTATGGTCCTTTGTATTTCTGTGATGTCCTTGTTATTTCTTTTTCATTTCTAATATTACTGATCTGTGTCCTCTTTTTCTTGATAAGTCTGGCTAGGGGTTTATCAATTTTGTTGATCTTTTCAAAGATCCAGCTAAAGTTTCATCTTTTCTATGTTTTCTTCATTTCTATGTCATTGATTTCTGCTCTGTTCTTTATGATTTCTTTTCTTCTACTAACTTTAGGTCTTGTCTGTTCTTCCCTCCCTAGCTGCTTTAGATGTACAGTCAGGTTGTTTATTTGAGGTTTTCCTTGTTTCCTGAGGTAGGCTTGTATTGCTACAAACTTTCCTCTTAAAATTGCTTTTGCTGCATCCCAGAGGTTTTGGCGTATTGTATCTTTGTTGTCATTTGCTTCTAGGTATTTTTTAATTTTCTCTTTGATTTCTTCAGTGATCCATTGCTTGTTTAGTAGCATGTTGTTTAGTCTCCACGTGTTTGTATTTTTTGCCATTTTTTTCTTGTTGTTGATTTCCAATCATATAGCATTGTGGTCAAAGAAGATGCTTGATGATTTCAGTTTTCTTAAAAGTTACTGAGACTTGATTTGTGGCCCGGATGTGATCAATCTTAGACAATGTTTCGTGTGCACTTGAGAAAAATATGAATTCTGTTGCTTTTGGATGGAATGTCCTATAGATATCTATTAAGTCCATCTGATCTGAAGCTTCGTTCAGGACCTGTGTTGCCTTATTGATTTTCTGTCTGGATGACGTGCCCATTGCTATAAGTGGGGTGTTAAAGTCCCCCACTGTGATTGTGTTATTGTTGATTTCTCCTTTTAAGGTTGTTAGCAGTTGCCTTATATAATGTGGTGATCCTATGTTGGGTGCATAGATGTTTAAAATTGTTCTATCTTATTCTTAGATTGCTCCTTTGATCATTATATAGTGCCCTTCTTTGTCTCTTAAAATGTTCTTCATTTTAAAGTCTATTTTGTCTGATAGGAGTATTGCTGCTCAGGCTTTCTTTTGATTCCCGTTTGCATGGAATATTTTCTTTTGTGCTCTCACTTTCAATTTGTATGTGTCCCTAGAGATGAAGTGGGTCTCTTGAAGACAAGATATATATGGAGTCTTGTTTTTATATCCATTCAGCTAGGCTGTGTCTTTTGGTTGGGGCATTCAGTCCATTAACATTTAAGGTAATTATTGATAAGTATGTTCTTTAACTCTTTTGGATTTTAGTTGCTCTTTTTTCTTCCCTCATTCTTGTCTCCTCTTGTGGTTTGATGACTATTTTTAATGTTGTATTTGAGTTGATTTTTCTTATTTGTTTGTGTATCAATTGTTGATATTTGGTTTTTAGGTACCCTGAAGTTTTTATATAGGAGTCTATATATAAATGAGATTGTTTTAAGTTGTTTGTTTCTTAATTGCAAGTGTGTCTCCAGCGTCCTGCATTTGTACTCTCTTCTCATGATTTCTGATTTTGGTAGCACAATTGTGCATGGATGATTTCGTATCTTCACTGTATATATTCCTTTACTGGTGAGCCTTGTCGTTTGTGGTGTTTTCATTTCTGGTTGTTGACTTTTTTTTTCTGCCTAAAGAAGTTCTTTTAGTATTTGTTGTAAAGCTGGTTTAGTGTTGCAGAAATCTCTTAACTTTTGCTTATCTGTAAAGGTTTTGATCTCTCTGGTTTTGATCTCTCCTTCAAATCTGAATGAGAGCCTTTCTGGGTAAAGTAATCTTGGTTAGAAATTTTTTTCTTTCATCATGTTAAGTATATCATGCCACTCCCTTCTGGCCTGCAGAGTTTCAGCTCAAAAATCTGCCGATAACCTTTTTGGGGGTTCACTTCTAAGTTGTTTATTTTCCCTGTTTTTTATTTTTTATTTTTTGTCTTTTTGCCTTTATGTAGAGCTGCACGCTCGGCATGTGGAGGTTCCCAGGCTAGGGGTCTAATAGGAGCTGTAGCTGCCGGCCTTTGCCACAGCCACAGCAACGCCGGATCCTTAACCCACTAAGCAAGGTTAGGGATCAGACCCGCAACCTCATGGTTCTTAGTCGGATTCGTTAACCACTGAGCCATGAAGGGAACTCCCCTAGCTGCTTTTAATATTTTCTCTTTGTCTTTATTTTTTGTCATTTTGATTAGTGTCTTTGGGTGTTCCTCCATGGGTTTATTTTATATGGTACTCATTGTGCTTCCTGGATTTGAGTGCGTGGTTCCTTTCCCATATTAGGGAAGTTTTTGGCTATTATCTCTTCGAATATTTTTTTTTGTTCCCTTCTCTCTCTCTTCTCCCCCTGGCACCCCCATAATATGGATGTTGGTGCATTTAACATTATCCCAGAGTTCTCTGAGACTCTCATTTCCTTTCAATCTTTTATCTCCTTTCTCTTCTGCATTAGTGATTTCCACTAATCTGTCCTCCACCTCGCTGATTCATCCTTCTGCCTCCTGTATTCTATGCCTGGCTGCTTCTAATGAATTTTTTATTTCAGTAATTATATTTTGCATCACTTCTTGCTTAATTTTTTATATCTTGTATTATTTCCTTGCTCAGTGTTTTCTGTAAATTATCAGTCTTTGTCTCCAGTTTATTTCCAATATCTTGCATCATCTTCAACATCAACAGTCTAAAGTCTTTTTCTGGGAGGCTAATAATGTCATCACTGAGCTGTTTTTCTGGGCTTTTTTCTTTCTCCCTTATCTGAGTTATAGTTCTCTGTCTTTTCATTTTTGTAGGTTTTTGGTGTGGTGACCTTTTTGCAGACAATAGAGTTGTAGCCTCTCTTACTCCTGGTGTTTGCCTCCCTTGTGGGTGAAGTTGGTATGGGGGGGGGGCTTGCTGTAGGCTTCCTAATGGGAGGGACTGGTGCCTGCCCACTGGTAGGTGGGGTTGATTCCTATCCCTCTGATGGGTGGGGCTTTGTCTCTGGGTGAGATTAGAGGCTTGCTGTGTGCCTGTGGGGTCTTTAGGCAACCTGTTTACTGATGGGTGGGGCTGTGGTTCCACCTGCGTTATTGTTTGGCCTGGGGCTTCTCAGAGCTGTTGGGAGGGACCCGATTTTCCCAAAAATGGCCAGCTCCAGAGAAATGCAGGCTGATGAATGTTCCCAAGAGCTTCACCGCCAATGCCCTTCCCCACAACAGGCCACAGTCACCCCTGTTTTCCCAGGAGATCCTCCAAGAATTGCAATCTGGTTTGACCCAGATTCTTATGGAGCCTTTGCTTTGCCCTGCGACCCATTGCACTTGAAAGTCTGTGCGCCTTCTAAGAATGGGGTCTCCATTTTCCCCAGTCCTGTGGAGCTCCTGCATACAAGCCCTTCTGGCCTTCAATGCCAGATGCTCCGGGGGCTCTTTCTCCCATTGCCACATCCCCAGGCATGGGGATTTGATGTGTGGCTCATAACTCTCAGTCCTGAAGGTGAGTCTCTGTGATACAGTTACTTTCCAGTCTGGGGCTTCCCACCTGGGAGGTATGGGGTTGCTTCTATTGTGTAATCGCCCCTCCTACTTCTTCATGTGGTCTCCTCTTTGTCTTTTGGAATAGAATATCCTTTTGAAAGTTTCCAGTCCATTTGGTTGAAGGTTGCTCAGCATTTGGTTGTAATTTTGTTGTTTTTATGAGAGAAGTTGAGCTCCAGTCCTTCTATTTCTCTGTCTTATTCTGTCTCCAGGTCTAGCCTTTTAACACTAGTTTTTAATTTAAAAATATGAGAACCTAACTTGTGCTAACCATCAAGTTACATTCTAAGGATTCAAAGATATACATTATTTTTGCCTTCTGAGAACTTACACACTGGGAAAATGAAAAGTAATGAGACAAGAATAACAAGTATAGTTACAGATCTAGGCTGTTCAGTAAAATAACACATGCCCTATATTATTATTTATATAACATCAGATATTTCTATCAGTTCAGATTTTGAAAGAATATTTTAAAAGCAGAAGTATTTACTACCTTAACTGTGGTTGGATTGAGCTTATTGTAACTATGTTCAAAATGATATGGTCCTGTCATTTTAATTGGTAATATCAAAAGGTAATTGATAACCTCTTTTAAATATCTACCTGTCTAGTACAGATATACCAACTGTCCATACCCTGTTTGCACAAAAATGAATTCAAAACTATAATTGTACTGCAGCCTTATCAGAAATCATTCTCCCTGACAAGTCTCTGGCATGGCGCTTTCATATAGAAAGATTGGATAAAGCCATTTATAACACATTCAACCAAAACTACATTATAATCCTCATTTAGAGAGTCTTAGCTAGCGCCCAAGATGGATAATGCCAGAAATTCAATTATATCACAGGATTTTAATTAGAAATATTTCTACTCCACCAGTTTCACTCCTGGGTATCTAGAAAAGGACTATGCCCTCCCCACTAAACCAGGCTTTACTGTGTTTTGGGAAGTTCAGAATAGATATGGGGTCAGTTTTTTTGGATGGCTTTAAAGATTTATCTCATTATTAGATGATGTACACACTGGCCAGAAAACTTACCCTAATTTGTCATATCTAAGTTCGAAGTTCCCTGGATAAAATTTAACAAATATTGGTTAACTTTTGTGTAGCCTTGAGGTGGAAATGGTTGCCTCCCTTTAAGATCTCAAAATAACTATGTTAAATGCTTGTTTTTAAAACAGAGACAGGAGTTGGTGGAGTAAGGAGAAACTAAGCTCAGATGGCAGTCAGTATCCTGGAGCCCTGAACAGTTCCCTTTTCTCTCCCCTTTGATTTATGACAGATCAGACATTCATAACGTGGCAGTGGGCGAACCTCTGTACATCAGGTTGCTCAAGAGGTCCATCCATTGGTACAGCTAAAAAGACTGGATTAGACCATGGAAGAAGTGGCAGAGGTGAAGTAAGTGGCATTGGAGCTGGTACCAACAGAGGTAAGAGTGGAGAAAGTGGCAGTTGGTCCATCTGTGAGCCAGCACGACCTATCTGACAGAAGAGATGGAGAGTGAAGGTGGTGAGTAGGGGTCTGCCGGTCACATACAATGTGGCTGGAGGGCCTAGTTGCTCTCTCTGAAGGGAAAAAAAATAGACAAAAATAACTAAAGGAAAGTGTCTTCTGCTGTCTGCCCTGGGAATTAAAAGGACAACCATCAGTGCTCCCACTGTGGTACAACAGCTCAGCGGTATCTCTGTACCGCCAGGACGCAGGTTTCATCCCTGCCTGGTCCAGCACTGTGGGTTAAAGGATCTAGCATTGCCACAGCTATGGCCTAGGTCACACTGCTGCTCGGATCTGATCCTTGGCCCAGGAACTCCATATGCCATGGAGTGGACAAAAAATAGGAACAAAAAAAGGGGGACTACAGTGGACCTTCGGCAACAAAGGTCCAACATGTGGAGCCCCTTACAAGGTTATGGATGTAACCAAAGCCCTAAGTACCAAGAACATACTTTTTTCCACTCTGCCACCTCCATCCCCACTTCATTTTCAGTGCACGTGCTCCCAGCCTCAGTAATGCGTCAGCTGTGGTAATAGAAACCAAAAACTCATGGTAAGAGAAACCAAAAACTCATGCTATAGCTCCACCTTCTGGAAGACAAAAGGAAGGCTAACTAGTCACCTCTGTTCAACTGTTAAAGTAAACGAATCTTGTGTTCGCTACTTCACATGTGGTGTCAGAGGTCACCAAACATCAGGAAAAATAACAGTATCGTATCAGAAAAAAGAAAATGGAAAATTTGCAAGCATCTGACCCTAAAGATGTGGAATGTTGCAGTCTAACAAAGAACTCAAAATAGCTGTTAGGAAAAATACAGTTATCTCAGGAATAAGATTAAGAAACAGAAGTATTTCACCAACAAGATTAAAATACTAAAAGGTAACCAAACAGGTATTCTGGAGTTGTTGAAGAACTCAGTTAAGATTAAGAATGCACTGGAAACAGAGCAGATCATATAGAAGATAGAATTAGTGAGCTTGAAAAGAGAAATACAGAAATGATTCAAGTGAGAGAGAAGAGAGAACCAAGATTTTGAAAAAGTGAAGAAAACCGACTGGAAGACAGGATGGCAGAATAGAATACCTGGAGCTCACCTCCTCCCATGAGAGCATCAAAACCAGTTAACTGCTGAACAGCCATCAATAAAAAAAGACTGGAAGCCACCAAAAGATATTCTATATTCAAAACAAAAAAGAAATCGAGAGAGTAGGAGGGGTGCACTTGCAATATATTTGAATTCCATGACCCCCTGCTGAGTGAACCACAGGCTGGAGAGTAATTATATCTCAGAAGTTCTTCTACAAAACTGAGAAGTCTGAGCCCCATGTCAGGCTCCCCAGCCTGGAAGTCGGGCATCAGGAAGAGGAACTTTCAGAGCATTTGGCCTTGAAGGCCAGCAGGTCTTAATTGAAAGAGCTCCATAGGACTCTACAGAGACTCCTGGAGGAAACACACAAGGGTCTCATTGAGACCCAGGGAAAAAGCAGTGACCTCAGAGGAGCCTGGGTCAGACCTAACTGCTGGTCTTTGAGAGTGCCCTGAGAGGCAAGAGGCAGTTGTGGCTCTATCTTAGGACCTAAAAACTGATGGCAAACTTGTCTGGGAGTACTCATCTGAAGGGTGTCAGCTTGGGTCATTAACACCACAGAAGGAGAAGATAGGGGCACAGAGGACACATTTAAAGAAATAATAGCTGAGAATTTCCCAAACCTAGGGAAGAAACGATGTATAAATCCATGAAACTAATAGAATATTTTATCTCAAGGCAAAAGACCTTAACCATGATATATTAAAACTTTCAAAAGTCAGCACTAAAATAATTTTCAAGACAGGTAGGGGAAAAAAGATAGTAACCTACAAAGGTACCCCTATAAGGTTAGCAATAGATTTCTCAGCAGAAACCCTACAGGCCAGAAAAGAGTGCAATGACATACTTAAAGTATCGATGAAAACTAGAAGCTAATATTCTCGCTAGCAAAGTTATCCTTCAGATATGAAACAAATAAAGGCTTTCCGAAATAAAGCTGAGGTAGTAGTTACCACTGTTAGAACTGCCTTATAAGAAATGTTGAGTTCTTCAAGCTGAATCAAAAGAATGTAAGGATAAAAACTCTTAAGATGATAACTTGTCAGAATACTGAAACTTTTTTAAGAATATAATATTTTTGCTTTTAAACTGGCATAAAGGCTAAAGGAAAATAACATTAAAAATAACTATACCTACTACAGCTGAGTAACAGAATCATAGCATAAAAAAGATAATTTGTGACATCAGAAATATAAAATAGAATAAAAGGGTGGAACTTTTATAGGAAAATGAAGATAAATTTTATCAGCAGAAAAAGGGTAATTTTTATCTATGAGGTATTTTATGTAAACCAAGTTTACTACAAAATAAAGGTCTAGAGCAGAGAAGTAAAACCTGTGTGCAAACCTGTAAGCAAATCACCATGGAAAACCATTAGCTTACAAAGGTAGACAGAAACAAGGAAAAACAAGCAATGGAGAGGTAAAATAACAGGAAGATAAAAGATAAAATGTCAGTAGCAAATCCTTAAATATTAATAATCGCCCTATTTAGACAGACAGTTCTCCAAAGAAAACATACAGATGACAAAAAAAAAAAATCACAGGATGTTCAACATCACTAATTATTAGATAAATCTAAAGCACTATGAGATACCACCCTACACCAGCCAGAATGGCCGTCATCAAAAAGTCTACAAACAAACAAAGGCTGAAGAGGGTGTGGATAAAAGGGAATGCTATTGCACTGTCGGTGGGGATGTAAATTGGTGTAACTATTGTAGAAAACAGTATGGTGATTCCTTAGAAAAACTACAAATAGAACTACCACTTGATCCAACAATCCCACTCCTGGGCATCTATCCAGAGAAAACCATGACTCAAAAAGGCACATGTACCCCAGTGTTCATTGCTGCACTCTATACAATAGCCAAGACATGGAAACAACCTAAATGCCTATTGACAGAGGAGTGGATAAAGAAGATGTCGTATATATACACAATAGAATATTACTCGTCCATTGAAAGAAATAACAGCATTTGCAGCAACGTGGATGGACCTAGATATTATCATGCTAAGTGAAATTAGACACCAACATCATATGCTATCACTTACATGTGGAATCTAAAAATGACACAACAGACTTCTTTGTAGAACAGATACTGACTCACAGACTTTGAAAAACTTGTGGTTTCCAAATGAGACAGGTTGGGGGTTGAGGGGGATGGGTTGGGGGTTTGGGATGGAAATGCTATAAAATTGGGCTCTTGTGATGATGGTTGTACAACTGTAAATGTAATAAAATTCATTAAAAAATAATCACCCTAAATATAAATTGATTACATTGACCAACTAAAGGCACAGAGTGGCTGAATGGATAAAAAATTGAGACTCAACGTATCCTGCCTACAGGAGACCAATTTCAGATCTAAAAAAACACACATAAACCCCTGGCGAAAAGGTGTAAGGTAATATTTCAAGCATACGAAAACGAAAAGCATAGACTTTTATCAAGCAAAAAACTTCAAGACTTAAAGCAAAAAAACGGGGAGGAGGGAGTAATGAGAAACCAGGAAGGTCATTACATAATGATAAAGGGGTCAGTACATCAAGAATTTATAACAGTCTGCTGCAAATGGCATTATTTTGTTCCTTTTTATGGCTAAGTATTCCATTGTGTATATATATATATATCACATCTTCTTGATCCAATCATCTGTTGATGGATATTTAGTTTGTTTCCATGTCATGGCTATTGTGAATAGGGCTGCAATGAACATGTGGGTGTATGTGTCTTTTTCAAGGAAAGTTTTGTGCAGATATATGCCCAAGAGTGGGATTGCTGGGTTATATGGCAGTTCTATATATAGTTTTCTTAGGTACCTTCACACTGTTTTCTGTAGTGGATGGAGCATGATAACGGGAGAAAAAAGAATGTGTACATGTGTGACTAGGTCACCTTACTGTACAGTAGAAAATTGACAGAACGCTGTAAACCAGCTGTAGTGGAAAAAATAAAAATCATTAAAAAAAGAATTTATAACAATCTTAACTATGTATGCTTTCAATACCCAAGCTCTGAAATATATATTAAGCTAGTAAAAACAGATATTAAGGGATAAAGAGACAATACAAAATTTTATATGACTTCACTATTCCATGTTAGCAGTGTATAGATCCTTTAGACAGAAAATCAACCAAGAAACATTGGAATTGAACTGCAGTTTAAAACAAACTTAATAAACATACAGGATAATCCATCCAACAGTAACAGAATACACATTATTCTTAAGTGCACGAGGAACGTAATCCAGGATAAATCATATGATAGATCACCAAAAATAGCAAATTTAAGTAGATTAAGAAGATTGAAATCATACCAACTGTCTTTTATGACTACAGTAGTATGAATCTAGAAATCAATAACAGGAAAGCAAGAAAATTTACAAATATATGAAAAACCAAACGCAGTTCTAAGCAAACATTGGGTCAAAAAAGAAGTCAGAAGGGAAATAAAAACTTATCATGAAATAAATGAAAATGAAAACACAGTGTACCAAATAATGTGGGATGCAACCAAAGCAGTTCTGAGAAGAAAGTTGCTAGAATATAAACTTTCTGAGAAATTTTATTGCTATAAAGGCATATATTAAGAAATTAGATCTGAATAAATCTCAAGATACTGGAAAAAGAAAAACAAATTAAGCCCCAAATTAGCAGAAGGTAGGATATAATAAGGACCAGTGTGGAAAGAAATAGAGACTAGTAAAAAATAGGATGAAACTAAGATCTAATTCTTCAGAAAGATAAACAAAACTGACACATCTTTAGCTACACTAAGCAAAAAAAAAAAAAAGACTCGTATAAAGTTAGAAGTGAAAATGGAAATATTACAACTGATACATAGAATTATAAGAAACTATTGTAAATAGTTATTTGCCAATAAATTTCATAACCTAAAGGAAATGGTACATTTCTAGGAACATACAACCCACCAAGACTGAATCAGAAAGAATAGAGGCGCTCAGCAAGATGGCAGAGGAGTAAAAGGTTGTGCTCACCCTCTCCCACAAATACATCAAAAAACGCATCTAAATATAAAACAACTGGGACAAATCATCATCTGAATGCTGATTAATTTAAACCTCCAAAAACTGCAGAAACCCTTGAAATAACTGGGTAGAACGACAGAAGAAAAAGAAAAAGGAATCAGGACAGCATCCAGCACCCCAGGGAGGGAGCTATGAAAAAGAAAATGAACCCACACCCTGGGAAGACACCTAACCAACGATCAGTGGAGCTAGAGGGACATCAAAGCCTGAGAAAAACGCAGCAGCTCGATTGAGACTGGAAAACTGGAATTAGAGACTCACAGAGACAATCTGAATACCAGTGCAGACACCACAGCCTGAGGCTCCGGGCGGTGCCTGGGAGCTAAGACATAGGCTCCTAAGGTTAGTCCCTGGGAGAGGGCTGAGTTCAGTGGCAGTTGCGGGGATAGGATGATACTGGAGAAAGGGTGCACTGGGGAAAGGGTGATGCTATATGGATTGTGGAGTGTAAAACCAGGACAGAGGCAACCGGGGATGTCTGGTCCCACAGGGAGGCAAGCCTCCATTGTCAGGGAGGAGGGGCTGACTGCCATAGGCAGCACCTTGAACTACCGTGGAGGATGGGGCAGCAGAGCCAATGCCACAGAGACAGCAGTGGCAGTGGGGCGGAGCCAGTGGAGGCAGCAGCATCAGCAGCGGGGGCGGAGCCCATGCCACAGAGACAGTAGCAGCAGTGGGGCGGAGCCAGTGGAGGCTGCAGCTGTGGCAGCAGGTGCAGAGCCTGTGCCTTGAAGCCCGTGGGCGGAGCACTGTGCGAGGTTGTGGACCCAGGTGCCTACACCATCCAGCATCGGCAGGGGTGGTGGGGCCCTGTGCCAGTCCACGGACCTAGGAGACTATGCCAGCCCAAGAGGTGGTATCTATGATGGGCGGAGCCCTATGTGACCACATGGAGCTAGCATTGGCAGAGGGGCAGAGCCAGCGCCAGCTGCTGGAACCAGGAAACTGTCCCAACCCATGAGCAAGCAGCAGAGGGGCAGAGCCAATGCCAGCCTTCTGAACCAGCCTCTGACTGGCACCCCCTGTGGTTCCAATCACCTCAAAGAGGACTTTGCAATCAAACACTAGCTTTCGTGGCTCTCACTTCCTGGGGAAATCATACTTCCTGCTGCTGCTACCGCCAAATGCTCATAACACCTGGTAGATCTGCCTAGAGCTCATGACCACTTACCAGGGCCAGGCAACTAGGAGTAGACAGCGCCACCTTCCTGCAATTGAGAGCACAGAGACTAGGCACTAACTATTGACCTTAGCCATTCCTACATTCTCACAGAGAACACTCAGAGTACCTCTGAGATAACAGCCTGCTCACTCCAAAGAAAAAGACACCAAATATTCAAACTCCTACACCAAAAATAAATAGTAACCCCACCAAAAAAATACAAAGGGGTGCTTCTCCCTAGAAGTAGCCTTTCAAGACTACAGTGTGGCTTCCCCAAACTCACAGAAAAAGGAAACCACAAACAAGATGAAGAAACTCAAAAAACATTCCCAGTTAAAAGAACAAGACAAGTCATTTAAAGCAGCCAACAATGATACAGATCTCTGCAGTCTGACAGAAATGGAATTCAGAAGGGAGGCAATGAAAATACTTCAAGGATTAAGGCTGAATATCCAGGAATTAAGAGAGGATGCAAACAGCAATGCATAGTCCCTTAGAAAGGAGCTAGAAAACATAAGGAGGAACCAAGAAAAGCTAGAAAACTCATTTGCAGAGATGCAAATTGAGCTAAAGGCAATAAAGAGCAGTTTGAATAATGCAGAGGAACGAATTAGTGATGTAGAAGATAGAATAATGGAAATCACGCAATCAGGACAGCAGACAGAAAATCAAATGAAAAAACATGAAAGCAATATAAGAGATCTATGGGATACTATAAAGCTGCCCAACTTATGCATAATAGGAATTCAAGAAGGAGTAGAAAAAGAAAAGGGCATTGAAAAAATATTTGAAGAAATGATGTCTGAAAACTTTCCAAATCTGAAGGAATCTGACATCAAGATACAGGATGCACAGAGGACCCCAAACAAGCTGAACCCAAACAGACCCACACCAAGGCATATTATATTAAAAATAACAAGAATTAAAGATAAAGAGAGGACCCTAAAGGCAGCAAGAGAAAAGCAAAGCATTATAAGGGATCCCCCATAAGGTTGTCAGCTGATTTCTCTACAGAAACATTACAGGCTAGAAGGGAATGGCAAGATATAAAGTGCTGAAAGGAAATGGCCTGCAACCTAGAATATTCTACCCAGCAAGAATATTTAAAATAGAAGGGGACATAAAAATTTCCAATACTATTTAGTACAGCAATACTAAACCCTTTCTAAAAGAAATGCTGAAAAGTTTCCTATAAAAAAAAAGAAAAAAGTAAGAATTAGAATGGAGGAAACCACAATTAGAAAGCAATCATTCAAATAAGCCCACATGTAGATCTAAACATGAAGATGCTAAAATAAATAATTAAATTAGTTGAAATAAAATAAATTACAAAAAAAGAGACAACAACCTCATACATTGTGGGGAAGGAAAGTAGGAAAACGTAGACTATTTCTTTTTTCATCTGGTGGTTTTGTTTAACTTTAAAAAAACTTTTTTTTCTTTATCTTTTTTTTTATTTTCTTTTCTTAATGTTGTGTTTCAGCTTATATGGTAATCAGGCCACAGCAAGCAGATGTAAGAAGGTGTTAACATGCTTAAAAAACAGGGCAACCATAAACCAAAATGGGACATCTAACCCACAAATACCGAAAAGAAAAGAACTTAAGTATAAAATAATTGGAATCAAGCCATCCAAAAAAAGAAAAGAGAAACATAGAATCAACTGGAAACAAGATCTAAAATGGCAATAAATATATATATATCAATAATCACCTTAAATGTCAATGGTCTGAGTGTTCCAATCAAAAGACACAGAGTGGAAGAATAGATAAATAAGCAAAACCCTGCAATCTGCTGCCTACAAGAGACTCACCTTAGAGCAAAGGAGAGAGATAGACTGAGAGTGAAGGGATGGGGAAAGGCATTTCATGCCAACAGACAAGAAAGGAAAGCAGGAGTGGCAATACTCATATCAGACAAAATAGACTTTAAGATGAAGGCCATAAAGAAAGACAAAGAAGGACACTATTTAATGGTTAAAGGATATTATAATTGTCAATATATGCCCCCCACATAGAGGCACCCAAGTACCTACAACAAGTACTATCAGACATAAAAGGAGAAATAGATGGCAATACAATAATTGTAGGAGACTTTAACACTCCACTCACATCAATGGACAGATCCTCTAGGCAGAAAATCAGTAAGGCAACAGAGATCCTAAATGACACAATAGAAAAGTTAGACCTCACTGACATTTTCAGGACATTACATCCAAAAAAATCAGAATATACATTCTTCTCAAGTGCATATGGAACATTCTCAAGGATAGATCACATACTGGGGCATAGAGCTAACCTCAACAAATTTAAGAGTATAGAAATTATTCCAAGTAACTTCTCTGACCACAAAGGCATGAAACTAGAAATCAACCATAGGAAAGGAGATGAGAGAAAACATACTACATGGAGACTAAACAACATGCTTCTAAAAAAACGAATGGGTCAATGAAGAAATAAAGAAAGAAGTAAAAAAATACCTTGAGACAAATGAGAATGAAGACACAACCACTCTAAATCTATGGGATGCTGGAAAAGCAGTGCTCAGAGGGAAGTTCATAGCATTACATGCCTTCCTCAAAAAAGAAGAAAAATCTCAAATCAACAACCTAACCCATCACCTAATTGAATTAGAGAAAGAAGAACAAAACACCCTAAAGTCAGCAGAAGGAAGGAAATCATTAAGATCAGAGAGGAAATCAATAAAATAGAGATTCAAAACACAATAGAAAAAATATATAAATCCAAGAGCTTGTTCTTTGAAAAGGTAAACAATATTGACAAACCTCTGGCAAGACTCACCAAGAAGAGGAGAGAAAAAACCCAAATAAACAAAATTAGAAATGAAAAAGGAGAAATTACAATGGATATTACAGAAATACAAAAAGACATGAGAGAATACTATGAACAATTGTATGCCAACAAATTTGATAATCTAGAAGAAATGGACAAATTTTTAGAGACCTACACCCTCCCAAAACTGAATCAAGAAATAAATCAACCGAACAGACCAGTCACTCAAAATGAAATTGAGTGTGTCATCAAAACACTTCCTACAAATAAAAGTCCAGGATCAGATGGCTTCACAGGTGAATTCTACCAAACATACAAAGAGGAACTCATACCCATCCTCCTTAAGCTTTTCGGAACAGTTGAAGAAGAAGGAACACTCCCAAAGACATTCTATGATGCCAACATCACCTTAATTCCAAAACCAGACAAAGACACCACTAAGAAAGAGAACTATAGGCCAATATCTTTGATGAATATAGATGCAAAAATTCTCAACAAAATTTTAGCCAACTGAATCCAACAGCATATCAATAAGATAATACACCATGACCAGGTGGGATTTATCCCAGGTGCACAAGGATGGTTCAACTATGCAAATCAATCAACGTCATACACCACATTATCAAAGGAAAAGTTAAAAACCACATGATTATCTCAACAGATGCAGAAAAAGCATTTGACAAAGTCCAACATCCATTCATGATCAAAACTCTTACCAAAGTGGGAACACAGAGAACATTCATTAACATAATAAAGGTCATATATGAAAAACCCACAGGAAATAATAGTACTCAATGGAGAAAAGCTGAAAGCCTTCCCACTAATATCTGGAACAAGACAAGGATGCCCACTCTCACCACTGTTACTCAACATAGTATTAGAAGTCCTAGCTACAGCAATCAGACCGACAGAAGAAATAAAAGGCATCCAAATAGGAAGAGAAGAGGAAAAATTGTCACTGTATGCAGATGACATGATACTATATATAGAAAACCCCAAAATTACCTGAACTGATCAACAAATTCAGCAGAGTAGCAGGATATAAGGTTAACCTTCAGAAATCAATCGCATTTCTATATACTAATGATGAAATATTAGCAAAATATTATGAAAATATTTTACCTTTTAAAATAGCACCCCAAAAAATCAAATGCTGGGGAATAAACCTGACCAAGGAGGTTAAAGACTTATATGCAGAAAACTACAAAACATTAATTAAAGAGATCAAAGAAGATACAAAGAAATGGAAAGATATTCCATGCTCATGGGCCAGAAAAATTAATATTGTAAAAATGGTGATACTACCCAAAGCAATATACAGATGCAATGCAATTCCTATCAAATTACCCATGACATTCTTCACAGAACTAGAACAAACAATCCAAAAATTTATATGGAACTATAAAAGACCCAGAATTGCCAAAGCAATCCTGAGAAACAAAAACCAAGCAGGAGGCATAACTCTCCCAGACTTCGGGCAATGTTACAGAGCCACAGTAATCAAGACAGTGTGGTACAGACATACAGACCAATGGAACAGAATAGAGAACCCAGAAATAAAGCCAAACACCTACAGCCAATTGATCTTTGAAAAAGGAGGCAAGAACTTAAAATGGGAAAAAAAGTCTTTTCAGTAAGCATTGCTGGGAAACTTGGACAGCTACATGCAAATCAATGAAACTAGAACATGCTTTCACACCATGCACAAAAATAAACTCTAAATGGCTTAAAGACTTAAATATAAGATAAGACACTATTAAACTCCTGGAAGAAAACATTGGCAAGACATTCTCCAACATCATCCTTACAAATGTTTTCTCAGGTCGGTCTCCCAAAGCAACAGAAATCAGAGCAAAGATAAACCAGTGGGACCTAATCAAGCTGACAAGCTTTTGCACACCAAAGGAAACCAAAAAGAAAACTAAAAGAACTTACAGAATGGGAGAAAATTATTTCAAATGACGCAACTGAAAAGGGCTTAATCTCTAAAACATATAAACAACTGATGCAGCTCAACTGCAAAAAAGCCAACAACCCCATTGAAAAATGGGCAAAGGACCTGAATAGACATTTCTCCAAAGAAGATATACAGATGGCCAACAAGCACATGAAAAAATGCTCAGCATCATTGATGATCAGAGAAATGCAAATCAAAACTACCATGAGATACCACCTCACACCAGTCACAATGGCCATCATTAACAAGTCCACAAATAACAATTGCTTGAGGGGATGTAGAGAAAAGGGAACCCTCCTCCACTGTTGGTGGGAATGTAGGCTGGTGCAACCACTATGGAAGACAGTGTGGAGGTACCTTAGAAAACTATACATAGAACTACCATATGGCCCAGTAATCCCTCTCTTGGGCATATATCCAGACAAAAATTTCCTTGAGAAAGACACTTGCACATGCATCATCACTGCAGCACTATTCACAATAGCCAAGACATGGAAACAACCCAAATGTCCATCGACAGATGACTGGATTAGGAAGATGTGGTATATATGCATGATGGAATACTATTCAGCCATAAAAAATGATAAAGTAATATCATTCACGGTAACATGGATGGAATTAGAGACCCTCATGCTGAGTGAAGCAAGTCAGAAGGAGAAAGATAGATGCCATATGAAATCTCTTATAACTGGAGTCTAAAACACTGCACAAATGAACCTCTCCACAGAAAAGAAAATAACATGGGGAACAGACTTGTGGTTGCCGGGGGGGGGAGGGAATGGGGTTAACTAGTGTTTCCATGATGGAAAAATAAGGAGATCCAGCTTATAGTATAGGGAACTATGTCTAATCACATGTGACAAATCCATATATGTACATGTAACCAGGTCACCACGTGGTGCAGTTGAAGATATGATAGAAATATGTAAACCAGCTATAATGCAAAAATAAAAAAATAAAAAAGAAGTATAAATAATAATAAACAGTTACCAGGTTACCAATATTAAAAAAAAAAAAAAAGAAATAGAAAATCTCAGCAGACCAGTAATAAGAGATTGAATCAGTAATCACACACAACACAGAGAAGCCCAGAATGGACAGCTTCATTGGAGAATTATACCAAATTTTTAAGAAGAATTAACACCAGTCCACCTCAAATTCTTCAGAATATTGAGGACAAAGGAACACAGACTGATTCTATAGAGCGACCATTGCTTTGACACCAAAACCAGGATATAACGTGCTAAGTAAATTATAGACCTATATTTCTAATGAAAGAAGATACAAAAATTGTCAACAAAATATGTTGACAACTCAGTAATAGTACTTTAAATCTTAGCTGGTACAATTAAGTAATACAAAAACATTAAATGCCGAAAAAAATCTGTCAAAACTTTTGGCTTTCATCAAAAAATTCAGTAAAGTGGCAGGATACAAAATCAATGTACAGAAGTCAATTGCATTCCTTTCCACTAAGGATGAAGGCTCTGAAAAAAAACTAAACCAGAGTTTTCATAATAGCATCAAAAGCAATAAAAGTTTTAGTAATATATTTAATCAAAGAAGTGAAAAATCTTGGAGTTGTTTTGTGACTCAGCATTAAGTATCCAGCATTGTCACTACATCAGCTTGTGCCCTTGCTGTGGCACAGGTTTAATCTCTGGCCCAGGAACTTCCACATGCCATAGGCACAACCAAAAGAAAAAAGAAAAAGAAAAACCTGCACAGTGAAAGTTACAAAACATGGCTGAATGAAATCAAAGAAGATATAACAAATGGAAAGACAGCCCATATTTATGGATTAGAAGAGTATTGCTAAGTGACAATTACCCAAAGCCATCTACAGATTGAATGAAATCCCCATCAATATACCAAAAGCATTCTTTACAGAAATAATAGAAATGATCCTAAAATTTGTGTGGATCCATGGGAAACATTCCATTACCAAAGCAATCCTGAAGAAAAGAAGCCCAGGTATATCACGCTTCCAGATTTCCAACTCTACTACAAAGCCATAGTAATAAAAACATGGTAGTGACACAAAAGTAGACATACTGACCAATGGAACAGAATAGAGAACCCACAATTAAATCCCAGCATATATAGTCTGACAATGTTGTCAAAGATATCCAATGGGAAAGTATAGTCTCTTCAATAAATAGTGCTGGGAAAATTGAAGAAACATGCAGAACAATGATTTTAGACTCCTATCTCATACCATTTGCAAAAACTATCTCAAAATTGGTCAAAGACTTTAAACATAAGACTTAATATAATTAAACTCCTGTAAGAAAACATGGAGAAGAAGCTCATCAATATTGGTCCTGACAATAATTTGGGAAGGGGGCATGATGCCAAAAACACAAACAACAAAAGAAAAATCAATAAACAGGATTACATCAAATTCAAATACCATATGATATCACTTATATGTGAAATCTAAAATATGGCACAGATGATCCTATCTACAAAACAGAAACAGATCGCAGACTTGTAGTTGCCAGGGGAAGGGAGTGGGATGGAATTTGGGGTTGGTGGATGCAAACTGTAACATTTGGAATGGTTGGGCAATGGGGTCCTACTATACAGCACAGGGAACTGTGTGTGGTTGCGTCTCTTTGCTGTACAACAGAAAAAGAAGAAATACTGTAAATCAACTATAATTTTAAAAAAGTTTCTGCAGAGCAAAATAAAGACAACCTACAGAAAGAATAAATTTGCAAACCATATATAAGACAACAGGTATATATCCAAATTATATAAAGAATTCAGTCAACTTGGTAACAACAAGAAAAAAGCCAACCTGATTAAAAAATGGGAAAAAGAACCATCTGTCCAAAAAGAACATCAGAATGTCCAAAAGACACATGAAAAGATGTTTAGCATCATTAATCATCAGGAAGCTCAGATCAAAACCACAATCAGATATCAATTCACACCTTTCAGAATGACTGTCATCAAGACAACAGATGCTGGAGAAGATGTGGTGAAAAGTGAATTCTAATACACTGTTACAGGATTGTAATTTGGACCAAACACTACAGAAAACAATGAAGGGTCCTCAAAAATTTTAAAATACACCTCTGCCATACAAATCAGAAATTTAACCTGTGGATATATACCTAAAGGAAGTGAAATCAGGATTTTGACAAGATATATACATTTTCATGTTTAACACAGCATTATTCATAGTGGTCAAGTTATGGAAATAGCCCAAATGCCCATGAGAAGGTGAACGGCTACAAAGATGTGGTTCATATGCACAATGTAATATCGATCCATAAGAAAGGAAAAGATATCCTCCCATTTGTAATAATATGGATGGACTTTGAGCATATTATGCTAAGTGAGATAAGTCAGAGAAAGAGATATTATATAATGTCATTTATATGTAGAATCTAAAAGAATTAGACCTGTAGATAATGGAGAACCAAACAGTGGTTACCAGAGCATGAGGCAGAACTAAGAGTAGTGGTATTAAAGGTTACAAACTTGTAACCGATAGTAAATAAGCCATAGAGATCTAGTGACCAGTATAATAAACATAGACCATAATAATATACTATGATTATATAATGTGATAAATATCCTGGGCTATCCTATTAAAACATAAATGTATAAAATTAACATGCTGTACACTAACACAATGTTACACATCAGATGTCTTCAATTTAAAAAGTTAAGTCAAATAAACTAAGCTCTAGATGTATCAGTCAATTTGTGATTTTGGCCAAGTCAATAAAAAACCCTGTGAAAACAAGGCTAAGTAGTTCCTAAGATTTCTTCCAGTTCTGTTACTTTATGTTTTGCTGATTTTCAGTTCAGAGATACAAAACTCAAGATCAACTATGTTCATGTAGAAGAGAGCAGTTTTCCTCAAGAACAGTAAAGAGCACATACTGGACCTGACTTAGAAAGGTGAAAGGTCACTGGGAAGGAACCCAAGCAGTACAGCTCTCTGAGGAGCCAGTTAGGAATTTCAGTTTAACTCAAGGAAACATCCTTTTATAGGCCTAATTATTAACAGGTAAAATAAGAAAATGATGCCCCGTACTCTGTTTCTTTATATGTAAGTCTCATTTAATATTCAAAATGGTGAATTTATTATCTCTATTTTACAAGTGATAAAATCAAGGCTCAGAAAAGTTAGGTAATCTACCCAGTATTACAAATTAATAAATTTTAAACCTAAGATTTAACAATGATATTCACGATCCCACTCATTGCAAGTAAAAACCTTTGACAAAACAAAACCCAACTATCTGAGGAGATGAAAACTAGCCAAAAGTAGGCAGAATGTGAAGAAAGCAACAAACCTTGGAGAGGAAACTGCATGGAGATAATTTCCTGTTTTGTTTGGTTTGACCTCATAGCTCAGTCTCAAGAAGGGGCCTCACTTGGAGAATGGTATGTACAAATAATACTTTGATAAAGAAGTAGTTATCCTTCTAGCCAGAGAAATCACAGAATGGAACCTGAACATCCGGAGAGTAAGTAGGAAATCCTGGAAGGATTTGAACAACAAAAGATGATCCTTAAATTCTGTCCAGGAATCCATATAAATACTGGTCTACACCATGAACCACATATGTTGATTAACATGAAATAAGACAGGCTAAGAAAATCATCCCACTGAAAGTAAAACCAAATTTATAGTCTATAAGCAGATTGCTGCAAAAATAAAGCATGTATATATTAATAATAGTTCACACTTTCCCAACTTGTGAATGCCATAAATTTATAGATTCAGGTAGCTTGTTAACCCCACATCAGATAAATCAAAGAAAATTGTGTCTGGGAAAGTCATCATCAAACTAATGAAAATCAAAACCAAGTAATAATATCTTAAAAGTAACCAGAGAAAATTGACATATGCAGGGAGCAATATTTCCAAAACCCACAGATTTAATAGATACATATTTCTGGAAAGAATGGTGTCAGAAGATAGTGGAACATATTTAATATATTGAAATTTTTTTCTGAAATTTTTTTTAAACTTGTGAACTTAAACTACTTTAAACTTTGTACAAGGAATACATATTTTAATAATGAAGGTAAAATAAACACAAATGCCAAAATAATATAATTCAGGCAGAACCTACTCTACAATAAATTCTAAAGAAAGCTTTTCAAACTAAAGGAAATGATGTGAGAGCATCATACTAAATGAAGTAAGTCAGAGAAAGACAAACATATGATATTACTTATGTGTGGAATCTAAAATATTGTACAAATGAATTATATTACAAAATAGAAATAGACATAGAAAATAAAACTTACAGTTACTAAGGGGGAAAGTGGGGGAGGAATAAATTAGGAGTTTGGGATGCACATACATACACTGCTATATATAAAATAGATAAATATCAAGGGCCTACTGTATAAAACAGAACTATATTTGATATCTTATAATAACCTAAGTTGAGAAGAATCTGAGAAGAATCTCAAAAAGATTAGCTGTATGTATGTATGTATGACTGAATCACTTTGCTATATACTCGAAATTAACACATTGTTAGTCAACTATACTTCAGTTTTGGGAGTTCCCATTGTGGTGCAGCAGAAATGAATCTGACTAGGAACCATGAGGTTGTGGGTTTGATCCTTGGCCTCGCTCGGTGGGTTAAGGATCTGCCATTGCCATGAGCTGTGGTGCAGGTCGCAGACACGACTCTGATCCTGCGTTGCTGTGGCTATGGCATAGGCTGGCAGCTGTGGCTCTGATTGGACTCCTAGCCTGGGAACATCCATATGACATGGGTATGACCCTAAAAAAGAAAAAAAAAAAAAACCTACAATTTAAAAAAGAAATTATAAATATATTTATACATATAAAATATGTTTTATGTTTTTTGAAATACATATGACTACTTAAAGCAAAGAGTATAACACTGGTAGTATTTTCATTGTATATGGATGTGATACATACTGCCTCAAAAAAAGCAGAGGGGAAGGAGAGGACATTTATCCTTCATGGTTGCAAAATTTCTGCATGTTACATGAAATAGTGTAGTATTAACTATAGGTAGACAGATATTATATATATAAAAAAACTGTCCACCCCACCAGTGTGTAGCAGTGATATATACAGTTGACCCTTGAATGACGCAGAGGTAAATCTGCATATATTTTATAGTCATCCCTCTGTATCTGTGGTTCCTTTGCATCCACAGTTTCAACCAACTATAAACCATGTAGTACTGTATTAGTACTGTTGTATTTACTAATGAAAAATATCCACATGTAAGTTGACCTGTGCATTAAAAACCTGTGTTGCTCAAATGTTAACTGTGGTTTTCATAGTTTAAATATTTTTATAATTATATGATTACTTATTGGACTTAGCTTACACACACACATTTAAAATGATCAAATATATTAAATATATTCTCTGACTACATTAGACATCACTAATAAGATACCTAGGTAATCCCAACTATCTGTAAATTAATAGTAAAAATCATGAGATATTTGGAACGAAATGGTATTAAAAGTACACCACACAACAATTTGTGAAAGCACCTAAAGCATTTATAACCTTGAACACCTATCTTAGTGGAAAAAAAGAATGATCTAAAATAAATTACTCATATATCCACATAAAGAAGTCAGAAGAGTAAATTAGTCCAAAGTAAGTAGAAGTAATAAAATAATAGTAATAATAAGTGCAGAAATTAGTAAAGAGAAAAATAAATACTACAGAAACTTTCTGAGAGCCAAATTTTGATTCTTTGAAAAGGTCATTGAAATCAACATAGCCCTAGTTGGACTAAACAAGCAAGAGAGAACACAAATCACCAGTATAAGCACAGTGAATGAGTTACCACCAAATATTCTATACACGGAAATGATATAACATTTTAATAACAACAAATAGCTTAGATGAAATGGATGAATATATTAAAAGTACAATTTTTCAAAACAACCACAGAAGAAATAGAAAATGTGACTATCATGATAGGTATTAAAGAAATTTACTTTGTTATCAAAAACCTATCCTAAAAGAAAACTATGGATCCAAATACTTTAACTATTGAATTCTATCAAATACTCTAGAAAGAAAAAAATGTCATATTTTTCCAGAAAATGGAGATAGAATAAACACTTGTTTTATGAGGCCAGTATAAACCTAATACTAAAACCTGACAAAGGCATAATGAACAAAAAACCTACAGGCCAATATGACTCATAAGAATTCTTAACAACATTAGTACATCAAATCATAAATATGTAATATATAACATGTTATGTGTCATATATATAACAGTTAATGGATAAGTGAAGTTTATTATAGAAATGTAAATGTGTGGAAACATTTGAAAAATCAAAGCACGGGAGTTCCCTTCGTGGCTCAGTGGTTAACGAATCTAAGAACCATGAGGTTGCGGGTTCGATCCCTGGCCTTGCTCAGTGGGTTAAGGATCCAGCGTTGCCATGAGCTGTGGTGTAGGTCGCAGACGCGGCTCGGATCCCGCATTGCTGTGGCTGTGGCGAAGGCTGGCAGCTACAGCTCCTATTAGACCCCTAGCCTGGGAACCTCCATATGCCACAGGTGCGGCTCTACATAAAGGCAAAAAGACAAAACAAAACAAAAAAAAAAAAATCAAAGCAGTCTATCATATTAATGGTATAAAGAAGAAAGGACAGAAGAAAGGAACACTACTATTTGCAATTAGTATGATTGTTTTCATAGAAAATTCCAAGAAATCTACAAAATAATTTCTGTAACAGATGATGAACTTAGCAGTATCCATATGGTTCGAAGTTAATATAAAATTCAACTGTATTCTTATAAATTAGGGACAAGTAATTTGCTTTTTAAATTTCATTTACAAGAGCACCCCCAAATAGCACACTTAGAAAGATGTTCAACCTTTACATAGAAAGCTATAAAATATTTATTGGACACATTAAAGATCCAAGTAAAGAGAAACTGACCATGTTCATTGATTGAAAAACATTTTTATGACAACTGTTTTCCCCAAATTTACCTTTAGAGGTAACACAGTCTCTATAAAGATTCCAGAAACTTTTTTTTGTAGAACTTGACAAGTCAACTCTAAAATTTAGATGGAAATGCAATGGATGTAGGAAAGTCAGAACAATTTTTTTAAAAGAACTATATTGTAGGGTGTGCCATACCTCATTTTGAAACTAATTTTAAAGCTAATGGTAGTCAATGTAGTTTGATATTTGTGAAAGATGGACATAGAGACCAGAAATGAACCCACACATAATAAAATGATTTTCCACAAAGACACCAAAGCATCTTTAGGGAAACTTTCAATCGGGAAAGATACGACTTTTTGACAAATAGTGATGGAAAAGCTGGGTATATTGGAAAAAACATTTAACTCTTACTTCACACTATCTATAAAACTTATCTTAAAATGGATCATCACCCTAAATGTAAAATCTAAAACCTTTGTAAACGAAACTAAAAGGGATAGGCTTTGTGAACCTGAGTAAAGTATCTTACATTGGAGTTCCCATTGTGGCTCATTGGGTTAAGAACCAGACATCGTATCCATGAGGATGTGGTTGGATCCCTGGCCTTGCTCAGTGGTTTAAGGGTCCTGCATTACTGCAGTCTGTGGCATAGGTTCCAAAGCAGCTTGGATCAGGGCATTGCTGCAGCTGTGGTCTGGGTCTCCAGCAGCAGCTCTGATTCGGCCCCTAGCCTGCAAACTTCCATATCCCTCTGGTGCAGCCTTAAAAAGAAAAAAAAAAAAAAAATTACATAGAACACAGAGAAAGCATAAAACATGAAATAAAGTTTGTTAAATTGAACTTCACTGGTATTATTCATCAAGATATTCCATTAAGAGAAAGACAAGGCAAGCCCCAGATTGGGAGGAAATATTTGCAACTCATGTATCAGGCAAAGAACGTATATATGGAAAGATGAAGAAATCTTACAACTCAGTATGTTGAAAACACACACCCAAAAAAGACAAGATTTGAACCTAGCCATTAAGCACATAAAATTTCGCTCAACACCATTAGTGATTAGCTAGAAATTAAACCCGCAATGAGATACTGCTACACACCTATTGGATTGCCAGGATGTGGAGCAACTAGAATTTTCATATCCAACAGGTGGAAATATAAAATGCTAAATCAGTTTTGAAAAATACTTTGGTAGTTTCTTGGAAAGTTAAACGTATACTTTCTATATGATCTCTCATTCTATACATGGATATTTTACCCAAGAGAAATGAAAACATAGGCCCACATAAAGCCTTCTACATCAGTGTTCATAGCAGCTTTATTTGTAATAGCTTAAAACTGGAAACAACCCAAATTTCCAGCAATAGGTGACTAAACACATTATAGTATGTATATGTACAAGTAATACCACTCAGCAATAAAAAGCTTTTGATATACACAAAAATATAGCTAAATATCAGCATCATTATATCTAGTAGAAAAAGCCAGGCAGAATATACATGCTGGATGAGCCAGATGAGTCCATTCAGATAAAATTTTTAAAAATACAAATTATGATTTATAGATAGCAGATCAGTGATTGCTTAAGGACAGGGTTTGGGAGAGAAATGTGCTAGAAATGGACAGGAGGAAACCTGTGGGTAATGGAAAGATTAGTCATATTGATTGTAGTGATGCTTTTGTAGGTGTATACATATGTCAGTCCCCAACAAATTTTATACTTTAAATATGTATAATGTATTAAAAATAAATTACACTCTATAGATGTCCCTATGAATTCAGAATCAGTGTTGTTTTTCTATATTTTTTGCAGAAGGTAAAGTATACTTGCACCATTTTCTAAGTTGCTCTCAAGAAATAGTTTTTGCAGAAGCTCACCCAAATATTGTGACATTATTTCTATTTTTAGAAATGAAGTTTATATTTTATAAAAATTTTAAAGTAGAAGCCAAATGTGTTTCCACTCAGATAATTCTCTATAACTAGCCTCTTTAAAAAATTACCCATCAAAATTTATTTAAAAATGTGTAGTGACATCAACCCCTACTTCTCTCCAACTTCTATGCTACAGGCACCCAGTCTCAAGTGGCTTCTCTAACTTTTGGGTTTTACTTTCTTCTTGTAGGGGATTATTCTGCTTATCTTCTGATCCATTAAGAGCTGGGTAAGAACAACAGTCAGCAAGAAACATAGAAATAAGATAGAGAAATATGAAGACACTCAGAAAGTTATTTAGGGAGAACCGCAAAGTGTCAAAGAACTAAATCCTAGGCATTTTTGACCTGTGCTTTTGAGGTTTTATGGTGTTTCTTTAGTAGACACTGGAGACCCTGAAGGTATTACCCACGTACTTCTGCCAAAACCGGTAGATTTAAAAGCTTCCCTAGGCCTGGGTTTCTACTCGTTTTATTTACTCTGTAGTTTTCTATAAATATATATCTATTTTTCTGATTATAAATATCATGTATCATTTATATGAATGTGTTTTACATATATATTTATTTATTATGAGTAAATAAGATGATATATAAATGTATAATGGGGGAAATTTAAATCCCCTATAATTCCATTATTTAGAACTAATATCTCTTCATTTTTAATGCAATTTTCTGTCTTTGTAAAATAATTTATACACACACATGCACCTCCACATGTACTTTATATTCTTCTAATTTTATAAGATGAGTAAGACTATACCTCCTATTCTTAGGTTGCTTCTTTTCATTTAACGATACATCTTGGAGATTTGTCTGTATGTGAATATGGATCTATCTTTTTTTATATCAAGTGTATACTAAACTATTGTAAGCATATTCCAGAACTGATCTAATTAATCCTTTATTAATTGAGATTGTTTGTTTACAGTTTTTTTGTGATAAATGCCAGAATGAATAACTTTAGATGAATGCTGGAATGAGTATCTTTAGATATATGTGTGTGTGTGTGTTTATCTTTGTGTACTTGTATGGCTATTTCTGTGTTAAATATTCAACTTATTTTTAAAAATGATTATACCAATTTACATTTTCACCCATACTAAAAAAAAATTTTCCACATTACCATTTGATTGTTTTAAGTGTTCATTGGACAACTGAATAATGCTAAGCAGTCTGTCTTCTTTTGTGGCTTTTTCCACAAAGTTCAAAACAAGGCAAACTTCAGATAAAATGTTCATTGTTTTGCACACTTGAACTCTACAAAATCCACAGGTGATTATGCTAATGCTCAAAGGATATCACACATGACCTGAGATATAAGTGGATCTTCCCTACACAATCAGTTCTAGAACAAAGAATGACCTTTATCATCTTGCTTCTTTTTTTTTTCTTAAAGTCTATTTCATATACCATTATATAGAAGAACCACCAAATTCCATGTTTCACATAAAGGTGCACAGAGCCATTCAGTTGCCTTGAACTTTCATCCTTACACCTTTTGACACACAAAAAAGAAAGGATTCAAGTTCTGTTATTTCATCAGCTTCTCTGCTGGACAAAGATGTCTTTGCTGATGGAGCGGAAAAGCTTTGCCAGCCCATATTCCATTGTCTTCAGAAGCTATTCTGAATGGGAGCCACTGCCATTATGTGAATAAGTCATGCATGATCCCTGGGTATATTATCAGTCCCTTGTGGAACATTTTTACCAATGATGAAAAGTTATTATTTTCAGTGTCAGACATTCAGTCTTTATCAGTCTCCTTCATGACAGCCCTCGTTACTCAGGCAGACTTGGGACAACTTCAAGGTGAGAACTTTCAATACAAGGTCAAGTGGGCCAAATTTCTTTCCTATCCACTGCTCAACCATTTCCTTTCCCTTTCATTATGACTCACAGGTCAACCCCTCTTTCTTGAGAACTGCAGTGGGAGGAGCCCAGTGGTAACCTCATTCTGCTGGGATCCTAGAACCATCTAAATAAGAGAAATTTGCATTTCCTCACTGTGTCATCCCTAAGGACTTTAATATGTCCTTAAACGTTGATACATATCCTTATCCACAAAATTCCTGTGGAAGCAGTGTTATATCTTAAAAATACTCCAGGGCTTTAGAACCAGAAATATTTTTTTCACATTATCTTGAACCCAAATTAGTGATATCTTTGGGAAGGTGAAAAAAAAAATCTTTACCCAGAAGTTTCTTGTAGTTTCCTAAAACCTGAAGCATACCTATCAGAGCTAAAACCTAAATGTAACAGCTCTTTGGCCCTGACCCCTACTACTTTCATCCATCCAGTTCTGACTCACAGCTCTTTATGGACTACTCAATAGCTGTGCTGAGAGGTGCCGTGCCCACAGGGTTTAGAGGACTGGCTGGAATACACCCATGAACATGCCAGGATATCAGCTCTCTACATTTAGACTGGCAGATTGGTCATGCACTATGTGTAATTAGGCAAGTATTAGAATGATAATGACAGCCCTTCAGCCTCAGAGGAGCAAGGGGGATTTGCTGGGGTTCACAGAAATAGTGGGGAATTGAGTGGAAACAGATCTTCCATGGCAACAGATCTTTCATGGGAAAACACAGGATCAAGGGAAATCATATTTTCTCACATAGTGTTATGTGTTCTACCATTTTCTACTCGATCATCAAAAATAAACACATACTCAGAGAACTCTGCCCAATATCCCGTGATAATCTAGGAAAAGAATCTGGAAGAGAATGGATGTGTGTACATGTGTAACTGAATCACTTTACTGTACAGTGGAAATTATCACAACATTGTAAATCAACTAAATTTCAACAAAATTTAAAAAGGGAAAAAACCCACATACATCATAAACCTAATGGTACTCAACTGTATTCTGTCAAAGTAGCTTCTGATGCATATACCAACAAAAATGCTATATCAAAGAAAATATTTAAGATCAGCTTTAGTCAAATGTAGTTAATAGAAATACATTTTACGAGTATATTGAGTGTGAGGAAAAAGACTGATTTTATCTAAAATCAGTTATTGTTACTATCGCTGAAGAGTGGGTTATATAGTATAGCATCATGCCTACAATGTGTGGGTAGTGTAGTGAATACTTTACATGTACTATTTCATTCAATTCTCACAGAAACTCTTGGAAGTAACTACTATAAGCATTTACGAATGGAAGATGAGGAAAGTGAGTCTGGAAGTCAATTATCCACTATTATCCAGTTGGCAGCCATAAGATTTGAATGTATATCTATCTGATTATAAAAGCTTTTTTAAAATTTTGTTAAATATGCACATGATAAAAGTTAATGTTGCAACAATAGCTCTGTCATCTCAGGAGGCAAAGGAGATAGGTTTCTAAAACTGAAATCACTGAAATAATTTAAAAAATACTGTTATTGATGAAATTGATTCATTTCTGAAAATATTCTTGAGTACCCACTATACAAAGGACCCTGATAGACATCCCTGAATTAGGGTCAGAAAAAAAAATCCAAGATTAACAATAATGAAAACCTAAGAGAAGGCATAGTCAAAATATTCTTAATATTCTCAGATGTTTAGGTTTTACCACGTTATTGAATTTTAAAAAAATTGCAAACATCTGTAGTGGCAAATACTGTTATAACTATTACACAATGATAACCTCTTTATAAATGAAGCCCTCAGAATTTAACACGTAGAAACATTTCTCTGTGACTCAACAGTTTAGCGACAGACTCAAAAACAGTATTGAATGACTTCTCCCCTGGTGGAAAACAATTAATTCTTCTTACATCAATTGAAGATATCTGTATAGAGAGTATATTTTCAATTCCACCACAAGGAAATGAGCTGAGAATCAGGGTCACCAAATAATTCAAAGCCCAGGCTCTGAAGCCAGGTGTTTTTTTTTTTTTTTTTGGTCTTTTTGCCTTTTCTAGGGCTGCATCCGCGGCATATGGAGGTTCCCAGGCTAGGGAACTGCTAATCGGAGCTATAGCTAACAGCCTACACCACAGCCACAGCAACGCGGGATCCGAGACACATCTGCAATCTACACCACAGCTCATGGCAACGCCGGATCCTTAACCCACTGAGCAAGGCCAGGGATCGAACCCTCAATATCATGGCTCCTAGTCGGATTTATTAACCACTGAGCCATGCGACGGGAACTCCAAGCCAGGTGTTCTTAACTTGAATCCTGACTCTACCACTAACTAGCTGTGAGACCCTGGGCAAGTTATTCAATCTTTCTGAACTTCTGTGAAGGTTGTTGAAAAGATCAAATGGTTTAATATATGTAAAGTGCTTAGGATATGCTTTAGATAATGGACAAACAGGGAAAACACACTGATGCTAGCTGCTGTTGTTGTTATTACTATTATTAATACGTCTTTCCTTGACATGGTTCATATTACTGCTTTTAATTATAAAATACTCCTAGCTCTAATTTTAAAAAGTGCAAACTAAACACATATCCCAAGTGTAATATCTGTTGAAGTGTATGATCACTGAATAAGTAAAACCTTCTGAAGTCTTGAGTTCATTAATTAGCTAGCATTTTCAAAAGAAGGTAAATAATCATATGAAGAAAAATCAGTAACAATTATTTATACAGATGTTCTTAAAGCCTCTTAACAATAATTGTTAGTTAACTGAAAGTTGTTAACTAAAAACAATTAACCAAAAAAAAATTGAATCATAATGAAAGGAGGCAGGTGTAGATAAAATAGAGAAAACAAGCCAGTCATACATTTGAGTGAAAAAATATAGTGGACCTAACCATATATGTTTGTTGTGTCCTGCTTTAACTATTGTTATAATAAGTTCTGGAATATGTGGTGAACAATGAAATTTCCGGTTTACATGTTATCTTTAGTTCTTTAATGTATATTAAAATGCAGAAAGATCTTAAAGATTGTGTGTTGATTTCACACAGAGAAGCTGATAAATAACTTGACCATGTTCAAATACTTTTAGGCAAAAAAATGTTCAAAAGAAGAGTATGGGCCTTTCATTAGGTGTAAGCCTAACAGGTACCACCTAGAAAGGGATGTGGGAACCTGGCCTGATTAATCCTTGAAAAATCTGAACCAGTGTTTCTGAAGGATAAAAATATAAGCAGTAGGAGAATAATCTTCACGAGGAAAGGAACTGGAGATAAAATCCAAATCATAATTTTACATATAACAAAATTATACTTTTTTCTCACTTAAAATGGCATGCTTAATTTTTGTCTCAAGAGAGAAAACACACTCCTGTGTGATTCAGCTTGTCAGAGGAATGGCAGCAGGTAATGATGTGCATGAGTTCTGCTGGCAGACTCAAACGTTGAGAACTTTCCATGTGGCCAAGATGAGGTAGCCCTCAACCAGTGAAAGTTACGGGTTGGGTGAAAGACTGCACTCAAAAACTTCCAATGCAATAAAACAGAACATCTCCTTCGAAGCTTGAAGTAGTTTGTCTTTGAAGTATTTAAAGGAAGTGCTACCTTACAAAGTTAATAGTTAACATTCCAGTGTATTTCCCTAGGAGATACAGGACAGAGAAAAGTTTAGGTAAATAATACAGATTCATAAAGCACTGTTAAAGAGTTATGGGTATTTAGAATATATCTCTCACACTTTGAAGGGAACATAATTAAAGACAATGTTAAATTTTTCTACCTAAGAGCATCCCTCCTGTAATTTTTTTTTTTTAAACTACAAGTCAGAATAAGCATTGAGATAATATTCTTATCCACTATGGCAATTGTTAAAATGCATTATTTGCTTGTTCACTTATACACCAACCCATTTTAAATACTTGCTATACATAAGTCACTATGCTAAACACAAAGACAATATGAAATGCAAAAATACCTGTTATCTAGAACCATATAAGTGGAAGAGAGGGAAAAACAAGTTGCAAAATCGTAAGTATTAATACAGAGGTATGATAAATGTGGTATATCACTATAAAATATACTTTTTTTGTGAGTTTGGCAGTAGAGTAGATGTTCACCAAGTATGGTGTATAATCAAATTAGGGTTAAGGAGACTGAAACATGGGAAGAAGCCTCTACGAGTACCTGTATGTAGCAGCAAGAGCACTGGATGACTGGTGGGCCAAAACTTTGCCAGTATTATTACACAGCATGAGGAAAGAAGCTAAATAACTCTGAATTATTTTGTAAGATCTTAGTGGAG
Organism: Catagonus wagneri; assembly: GCA_004024745.2. Classification (NCBI taxonomy): domain Eukaryota; kingdom Metazoa; phylum Chordata; class Mammalia; order Artiodactyla; family Tayassuidae; genus Catagonus; species Catagonus wagneri. The sequence continues at coordinate 61,650,683 of PVHT021183693.1, read as the reverse complement.
AAACCACTTTAAGGCTATAATTGAATTCAGGTGTGAATTACTAGAATGTATTTTAATAACAGGACAAATGGCATCCATATTCATGAGCAATAACCAGAAAGCGAATGATATAGTACAAAGTTTGCATACTGTAAGTCCAGGCTATGACAGTATCTCCCTATTTAAAACACATATAAACTGAGAGAACTATGAAAATCCCAAAAGTACAGCATCTTTTCTTCAGGGGTTGCTATTCTCTTTAGATTATTTTGGTGTTTTCTGCAATGTTAGTTTGTTTAAACTTCTCTCCAGGTAGATATTAGCTTCTAATAAGGCTTCATGTCTCTAAATAGGGAGTGCCTGATAAAGCTGAGAATAGGAAAAAAATCTAACTTTATTCAAAATGTTTTAATGTCTTACTCCTTTGACACCGGAATTTAAAGGCCCAAAGCCACAATTTTGAAGAGGAAGGAAAAGACTGAGGCAATTAAAAGAAGGCTTATATTTTGTTCTGGCCACTTTATCTCTTTACATAAGATGGCTTTCTATAAAAGGTTTACCATATAGTGTCAAATATTAATAAAAGCATGGGGGCTGAAATATACATTTGTGCTCCAATCTGTATCATGACTTAACACAGCAAACTCCATCAAACTCTCCCAGTGATAACACCACTGAAGTGATAGTCACTGGGTAACTGGAGTTCCAATAATTGCAGAGTTTTTCTTAACATCAGTTATATTGTCAAAAGCACTTAACTGTCAGCTTCTTCTCACCTAACGGAAACTACAATAAAATATTCTAGCCATTAACATTTTTAGTATTTTGGAAGACTGGATAAAGATGGTGGAATAGAAGGACTGGAGCTCAACTTCTCCCCCTAAAAACAACAAAACTACAATCAAATGCCAAGCAACCTTCAACCAAATGGACTGTAAACTTCCAAAAAAGATATTCTAATCCAGAAGACAAAGAGGAGACCAAATCAAGAGGTAGGAGGGGTGATTATGCGATAGAAGCAACCCCATACCTCCTGGGTAGGAAGACCCACAGACTGGAAAGTAATTGTATCACAGAGACTCAGCTACAGGACTGAGAGTCCTGAACCCCACATCAAATCCCCACGTCTGAGGAACTGGCACAGGGAGGAAAGAGCCCCCGGGGCATCTGGCACTGAAGGCCAGTGGGGCTTGTGTGCAGGAGCTCCACAGGACTGGGAGAAAGAGGAGACCCCATTCTTGAAAGGCAAACACAGACTTTCACATGCACTGGGTCCCAGGGCAAAGCAAAGTCTCTATAGGAATCCGGGTGGAACCTGACTGCAATTCTTGGAGGATCTCCTGGGAAAACAGGGGTGACTGTGGCTTGTTGTGGGGGAAGGGCATTGGAGGTGAAGCTCTCAGGAACATTCATAAGCCTGCATTTCTCTCGAGGTGGCCATTTCTGGGAAAATCTGGTCCCTCCCATCAGTGCTGAGAAGCCACAGGCCAAACAATAATCAAGCTGGGATCTCAGCCCCACCCATCAGTAAACAGGCTGCCTAAAGACCCCTCAGGCACACAGCAAGCCTCTAATCTCACCCAGAGACAAAGCCCCACCCATCAGAGGGATAGGAATCAACCCCACCTACCAGTGGGCAGGCACCAGTACCTCCCATCAGGAAGCCTACAGCAAGCCCCCCCACAATACTGACTTTAGCCACAGGGGAGGCAAACACCAGAAGTAAGAGAGGCTACAACTCTATTGTCTGCAAAAAGGTCACCACACCAAAAACTTATAAAAATGAAAAGACAGAGAACTATAATTCAGATAAGGGAGAAAGAGAAAAGCCCAGTAAAACAGCTCAGTGATGAGATTATCAGCCTCCCAGAAAGAGACTTTAGACTGTTGATGCTGAAGATGATTCAAGGCATTGGAAATAAACTGGGGGCAAAGATTGATAATTTACAGGAAACACTGAGCAAACAAATACAAGATGTAAAACTTAAGCAAGCAGAGATACAAAATACAATAACTGAAATAAAAAAAATCATTAGAAACAGCCAAGATAGAATACAGGAGGCAGAAGAATGAAGCAGTGAGGTGGAGGACAGATTAGAGGAAATCACTAACACAGAAGGGAAAAGAGATAAAAGATTGAAAGGCAATGAGCAGAGTCTCACAGAACTCTGGAATAATGTTAAATGAACCAACATCCATATTATAAGGGTGCCAGAGGGAGACGAGAGACAGAAGGGGAAAGAAAAAATATTCAAAGAGATAATAGCCGAAAACTTTACTAATATGGGAAAGGACCCACTCACTCAAATCCAGGAAGCACGAGTACCATATAAAATAAACCCAAGGAGGAACACCCTGAGACACATATTAATCAAAATGACCAAAATTATAGACAGAGAAAATTTTGAGAGCAGCCAGGGAAAAGAAACAAATGACATACAAGGGAACCCCGATAAGGTTATCAGCAGATTTTTCAGCTGAAACTCTGGAGGCCAGAAGGGAGTGGCATGACATATTTAATGTGATGAAAGGAAAAGACTTGCAACCAAGATTGCTTTACCCAGAAAGGCTCTCATTCAGATTAGAAGGAGAGATCAAAACCTTTATAGATAATCAAAAGCTAAGAGATTTCTATAACACTAAACAAGCTTTACAACAAATCCTAAAGGAACTTCTCTAGGCAAAAAAGAAAAGGCCACAACCAGAAACAAAAACACTACAAATGACAAGGCTCACCAGTAAGGCATATATACGGTAAAGATACAGAATTGTCCATGCACAATTATGCTACAAAAATCAGAAATCGTGAGAAGACAGCACAAATGCAGGGCACTGGAGACGCATGTGCAATTAAGAAAAAACAAATTGGAGTTCCCTTCGTGGCACAGTGGTTAACGAATCTGATTAAGAACAATGACGTTGCAGGTTCAATCCCTGGCCTTGCTCAGTGGGGTAAGGAACTGGCGTTGCTGTGAGCAGTGGTGTAGGTTGCAGATGCAGCTCAGATCCCGCACTGCTGTGACTGTGGCGAAGGCCGGCAGCTACAGCTCCTGTTAGACCCCTAGCCAGGGAACCTCCATATGCCACGGGTGAGGCTCTAGATAAAGGCAAAAAGACAAAAAAAAAAAAAAAAAGAAACCAACAGTTAAAACAATCTCATTTATATATAGACTCCTATATCAAAATTGCAGGGTAACTGAAAACCAAAAATCTACAATCGATACACAAACAAAGAAGAAAAATCAACTCAAATACAACATTAAAGATAGCCATCTTGTGAGAGGAGACAACAAGAGAATAAGGGAAGGAAAAAAGAGCAACAAAAACCCCAAACAGTTAATACAATGGCAATAAGAACATATATATCAATAATTACCTTAAATGTTAATGGACTGAATGCCCCAACCAAAAGACATAG